>JAOXYD010051781.1:0-13304 GCA_028565735.1 Pinacopodium congolense
ATACTTAAGTTGGAGTTTGGTTATGTCACAATCTTAAGCATAAGGCTTTAAAACCAAGAAGTTTTAATCCAAAAATTCCAAATTTTAGATTATGACCCTCAAGATAAATCAAAGTTTGGTTATTCAATGATTTAAATCAGGTTGCTTAAGGATTTTTCCAATAAATTAGGTAGATTTCTCATCCTAACTTATTTCCTAACTTTATCTAAAACAAGCATTAATCCCTTCTAAATGCAAAGAACAACCATTAATCACATATGGAAACATATTTAGCACATGCTCAAATCATTTCAGAGATACTTCCTATCCACAAATAGATTTAGCAGCTCATTTTAAGCAAGAAAAAAATCAATCTCATGATATGCAACATACTTTTGCACAAATGATAAGGAAAGATAAATTTAATAAACAAAAATCGGTTAAAGTGCACTAATATTAGGCTTTAAACAAGTTTTCAAGCTTGAATCATATGTATGAGCTTCAACAACCCAAAAATACAGCTTAGATATGCAAAACAAGGTGAAATTTGTGAAGAACAAGAGAAAATAACCCTAATACTTCTCTCAATCTGATTTCTCTCTTAATTTCATACTTTTCTCTGTCCACCTCTGTTGATTTTGGGTTCTCTGAGTCCTTATATGTGTCAGCTGCAAATGGGGAGCAACTAGGGCAAGTTGTAGCAAGAGGAGAAGAAGATCCAAGTGGAAAGGTATCGATTGCTACTTAAATGGCACTTAAAAGGAGTAAAACAGTGCCTTATGAACACCGCCATTTTAATGTCTGATGTAGAACAATGCTCGGCAGGTTTAAATGACACCCTTCTATACCCGCCATTTTATTCTAAATTCTCAAATTCTTATAGCCTTTTCTTAAATTTTCTGAGATAATTCAACTCCAACTGCAATATTAATCAATCAAACATATAATTTAGCCTATAAACACCAAATGTAAGCAATTATACAATAATTTGACTTGAAATGGAGGCAAATATGTGATAAAATTCAAGTCTATCATGAACCATCCAATGTTATCAAACTTCTTAACTTAGAAATGCCTTCCTTGACTTGAATGATATTTCCAAAAATACTTCTTTAGAGTACTTTTATTGAACACTTGGCAGAAGTTATATAAAATATGAAAGATGGAAAGAACACACAAAACTTGGAGAACTTGAAAAATAATCTTATTACTCAAAAGATGTTACAAAGAATAGGGTTATCTTATAATGAAAGGAGTGTATATACAAGTGAAATCCCTAACCTATTGATAATCCTCCATCTCTTAATGGATGGCTAGGATCGTTATAATCCAACTACTTACAATGAGTTTCTAGAATTTTCTATACAAATATTCCACAAATCACTCCTTCAATCAAGGAGCTAATTATATTATCTATAATCTTCCACTTACTCTAGACCTGTAGAGAATCTTCTTAAGAATTTCAAAGTCAATTGATCATTATAGCCTCCTCGGTGGGGAAAACATCCACTTTATGACATTCTTCCCTACTCAACTTAACAGCATCCTCGTTACTTCGGTCTTGCACATCCATTGTGCTGCTCTACATTCTCCTTTCTTAACCTTTACCTCCTTGACACGGACAGTTGATCACTTTTAGATGTCCTACCTCTACACCCGAATCGACATGTCCTCACTCGACTTGCCAATTCTCTCAAACTCATGTCTTGTGATATAGGCTCCTTCTTCATCTTAAAGGAATCCACCAAAGGAACTTTTGTAGTTATGATGGTTGTCAAACTTGCCTTCATGCTACGAGCATCCACTTTTAAAGTTTCTCTATTCATCTTTGCCTTTATCACCTAGTCACAACTTATCACAAAAGCTTGCTAACTTACTTACTTCAATGTAGTCTTCGGACAGTTGAGGAAACAAATCCATGCTATAAAGTTATCCTTCTTCATAAACGTAGAGTCTCCATCTACTGACTCTTTGGGTTTCCTCCTTAGTTCTTCAAAATTCAAAGGCAATGTGCCTTGCACCTTTTTGATCACATGATCT
Source organism: Pinacopodium congolense (assembly GCA_028565735.1). Classification (NCBI taxonomy): domain Eukaryota; kingdom Viridiplantae; phylum Streptophyta; class Magnoliopsida; order Malpighiales; family Erythroxylaceae; genus Pinacopodium; species Pinacopodium congolense. The sequence goes on from JAOXYD010051781.1 coordinate 2,020, forward strand.
ACCTCTCCCCTAGGTGGAAGGGACTTCAGCAATTTTGATGGTGTCTTCTCTTCAAATAGTCATATGGCCAAAATATGCGTGGTTTAAAGGATTGTCTCCCTCGAAAGTGAGACCAATCACATCTTGGCTTCCTTTAAGATACACGTGGTGTTGACAAATATGATTAATATCACTTTGATGACATCGAAGAACTCCATGTCAAGTACTAAAGGATAATCATCTAAAGAAACAATCAAAAGATTAATATGGCCACACCAATCACGAAAGCATACCTTAACTCCTCAAACAGTCCCATGTATGATTATTGCCTTTAATTTGACAGCCTTGATCCACCCTCTCTTTTTGATATATTTTATGCCTTACTGCTCTTCCATTCAAATGAAGATATTGGTAGCTCCAATATCCATTCATGCTTTTAACGTTTAGCCACCAATCTTGGCTTCAATGAATAAATGACCCCTCTCTTGAATTTAATGACCTCTATTTTTTAATGACATTAAGAAGTTGTAGCGCTCCTATTGTCACTTCTTCGAGTTGCCTTTCTTCCTTTTCCTTGATTAAGGCTGTGGGCTTGCCTTTCTTTGGACATTCACTAGTCCTATGCAGTTTATCACAAATGAGATAATAAGGGATAAAATTTTTCTTACCTTTGTCTCTATCAATGTTGTTGCCTTCTTAAATTTGCCACGTTTGTGGGAGTCCTCCTTACCTTCATGGTTGTCTCCCGTACTCTTTTCCTTGTCACCCTTATCTTTATTGGACTTAGGCTTATCGAACTTCTTAAACTCAATAAGGGAATTGACAATGGATATAGCAATTACAAGATTTTTGGTTATATGATGTTGAATTTCTATCTTCACCTAAATTTAGAGACCATTCTTGAATACAAAGAATTCTTCCTTGTTGGGGTAGTCCGAGATCTCTATGAGCACTTCTAAGAACTCTTTTTTTTTCAATCCTTAGTGCTTTCGTCTTGATGGAGACTTCTTAACTTAACTCTCGCTTCTACTTTAGCATTCTCCGGATAGAATTGCTTCTTGAGTTTTCTTTTGAACTCGGTCCATAAGTTAATGGTACGTGTCCCCCTTTCAATGTCCCCATATCTCCTTCTCCACCATACCATTATGATGTCTTCATAGTAGAGAGTGGTACTGTCAATCTTCTTGATGTCCTTTACAACACCTAGTACCTTGAAATATTGCTCCAAGCTCTATAAGAAATTGTCCACCTTTTTTATGTTCCTTGCCCCCTTGAACATATTAGGCGTAGGAACATCTATCCTCGAAGGATGGTGAATACTATCGAAAAGGCAATGCTTCCTCCTAGAGTAATTTCCTTCTTGCAGAGGGTTAGTTTATCCTTATTCTCCATTAACTCTTTGAAAACCTTCTCGATCTCTTCCTTTATCACCATAGTCTCGAATTGGAAGATTTCCTTTAAGGTCTTCACTTAGTCTAAACATCATGAGGGTGCTTTATTCAAGGCACCTTGCATCTTGTCATATAACTCTTCCCTTCCATTCTCAAGCTCCTTAATCGGTGTTCATGCTCCTCAAGCTTCTGTTGCCCCTAAGCCACAATAAGCCTTATACTTATTAGCTCATCATTTAAATCCACTAAGACTTCCCTTGATTTGGATCTCTATATATTGGATTGCTTAGAAGTTACCTCAATATGGGCAATCTTTCTACTTCCTGTAGCAATTATCTTTCAAGTAAAATAACAAATATAACCAAAGCACTTACTTAGAACTTCACTTGAATACTAACTTGGTTGTAACCTGAACCTTGTCATCAATATGGTTAGAACGTTGTCTCTGATATCAACTGTCACAGGGTCAAATTTTTAACCTTGTGAATCATGCTGCACTAGCAAATTCCTTGACTTAACAATGCTTTCTTTGGTTAAAATACTAGTTCAGCCTTTTTAAAAGTACTTCCATTGCACACTTAGCTGAAGCAATATAAAATATGGAAAGAATACATAAAAATTGGAGAACTTGGAGAATATTCTTATTACTCAAAAGATTTTACCAAAAAAAAAAAGCTTTCTCAAAATGAGAGAGACATCTATATAAGTGGGAACCCTAACTTTTTTATAATATCTCATCTCTCGATGGATGGTTAGGATCATTACAATCCAACGACTTATAATGAGCCAAGTTTAATCTAAATTATGATGAATACTAATCTAAATTATGTTGAATATCTATAAAATAATATAAAATTTTGAATTAATAATGGACAATAAGTAAATAACATTTAGTTTGATTATGATAAAAGAGTAATTGAGTACAATTACTTTTCATGTCAACTCAATTGTTGCCACAACGTTTAGCCGTAACTCATTAGTACGTTACCCCTTGTCCGAGTGTCAGGTATCATATTCACAGTCCAATCATATAAAATAATTATGGATTCAAATTCTATTGGAGATTAGGAAGCAATTTGTTCCCTTTAATAAAATTTATAATTTTAAGGTATGCTTCCTAACATTAAAAATATTTGATGGATTAACATAACTCGATGGTTATTAGTGATTATAAAATATTCAAAATATCTCTTATATATTGATAAATAATTTAAAATATAAAAATACTTTAAACATTTTACATTTAGACAACCAAATATTTTTTACAAAGAAAAGAAAACAATAAAGAAGTGGCAGATATCTCAGACATTTATAATTTTTGGTAAATCCTCGGACATGTATTATCATCAACTTCATCTTAGAAGGGGTACAACTCATATCTAATTCCACAACCCCCCGTAGAATAATTTCCCCTACTTTTCAAAAACAGACAAGTTAGAGTTTTGATAAGGGTTCATTTTATAGTGATTTTTATAGTGTTTTGATTTAAATTCACCCCTATTTTAATGTTTAGTTGTTTAAATTTTAGATTAATCTCCAATTGAAGTAAAAATCAAGAAAATTTTGAAATTTGAAACAAAACATGAGTTAAAATGTGGAATTGAATCAAAAGCCTCTTATGAGCTTTTTTCAAGAAAAGAAAGCGAGGTGGTGCATTAAGATCCTTAGTTGTCGGTTGGGTCCCTTGTGAACTTGCGATAACACAACCATTAGTAAGTAGTTCCTAGTAGTTCTGAATTTTGGAAAAATGTCTTTAGATACCATTTCAAGTTTGCATTGATAGAAGTTGTTAACTAGGTCAACAAAGCCATAAAATTTCTTATTTGAGTATTTCAACATACAGTCATCATACTAAATTATTGTCCCTTCATTGTTAAAGCAATTGTTATGAACAAAGAAAATAATAGAGAAAAAGAATAACATATTATTCTATGTGATTGTATAATATATGGTATAACTATATATAAAAAATATCCAACACATAATTAGGAAATACAGTAATGGCAGATTAATGATATGCTTAAAACAAAGGCTGTAATTGATTTGGCAACTTGTCAATTTACAGCTATAATGACAGCTATATTACAATTAACATCCCCTCTCAAATTGAAGGTGGAAGAGAATTAGCGACCAAAGTTTGCGAACAAGTTAGTGAAAATATATGCAAGTTAATTTTGAGAAGAAACAGGGAGAAGCTGAACAATACCCTAACGAATATGATTTTCACTAGTCCTATACAGTTTATCACAAATGAGACAATTAGGAATAAACTCTTTCTTACATTTATCTTTATTATTCTTATTGTCCTTCTTGAATTTGCCATGTTTATGGGAGTCCTCCTTACCTTCATGTTTGTCTCCCCCACTCTTCTCCTTGTCACCCTTGTTTTTATTAAACTTAGGCTTATTGAACTTCTTAAACACAAGGGAATTGACAATGGATATAGCACTTACAAGATCTTGGGTTCTATGATATTGGCTTTCTATCTTCACCCAATTTTAGAAACCATTCTTGAATATAAAGAATTCTTCCTTGTCAGGGTAGTCCCAGATCTTCATAAGCACTTCTAAGAACTCTTTTTTTTTTAATCCCTAATGCTTCCGTCTTGATGGAGACATCTTAACTTAGCTCTTGCTTCCTTTTCAGCATTCTCCGGATAAAATTACTTCTTGAGTTCTCTTTTGAACTCAGTCCATGTGTTAATGGTGCATGTCCCCCTCTCAATGTCCCCATATCTCCTTCTCCACCACACCATTATGATGTCTTCATAGAAGAGAGTGGTACTATCAATCTTCTTGGTGTCCTTCACAATACCTAGTACTTTGAAATATTTCTCCAAGTTTTATAGAAATTATCCACCTATTTTATGTTCCTTGCCCCCTTGAACATATTAGATGTGGGAAAATCTATCCTTGAAAGATGGTGAATATTGTCGGAATGGCAATGCTTCTTCTTTGAGCAATTTCCTTCTTACAGAGGGTTAGTTTATCCTTAATCTCCATCAACTCTTTAAAAACCTTCTCGAGCTCTTCCTTTATCACCAAAATCTCAAATTGGAAAACTCCCTTTAAGATCTCCACTTGGTCTAAACATCGTGATAGGGCTTTGTTCAAGGAACCTTGCATATTTTCATATAGCTCTTCCCTTCCATTCTCAAGCTCATCGATGCGATGTTCATTCTCCTCAAGCTTCTATTGCCCCTAAGCCACAATAAGCTCCATCCTTACTAGCTTATCATTAATGTCAATCAAGACTTCCCTTAATTTGGATCTCTTTACGTTGGATTGCTTAGAAGTTCCCTCAACGTGGGTAGTCTTGCTACTTCCTATACCGACTATCTTTCAAGCAAAATGACAAATACAACCAAAGCACTTACTTGGAATTTCACTTGAATACTAACTCTATTGCAACCTTATCCTTGGCATCAATAAGGCTGGAATGTTGTCTCTGATATCAATTGTCACGGGTTCAGACTTTTAACCTTGTAAATTGTGTTGCACTAGCAAACTCATTAAATTAAGAATGGATTCTTTGGCTAGAATGCTAGTTCAGCTTTTTCAAAAGTACTCCTTAAAAGTACTTCCATCAAACACTTGGCTAAAGCTATATGAAATATGAAATATGGAAAGAACACACAAAAATTAGAGAATTTAGAGAATATGCTTATTACTCAAAAGATTTTACACAAAAAAGGCTTTCTCAAAATGAGAGAGGTGTCTGTGTAAGTAAGACCCCTAACTTATTTATAATATCTCTTCTCACAATGGATGGTTAGGATCGTTACAATCCAACGACTTATAATGAGTTTCTAGAATTATTTATACAAATATCCCACAAACCACTCTACTAATTAAGCAATTAATTATGTTATCTAGAGTCTTTCACCAATTATAGACTTGTGGAGAAATTTTTAAAGAACTCAGGGTCAATAAATCAATATAACATTTTCCATAGGGTAAAATCTACTACATGACAAAGGGTATTGGTCGTTCAATGTACGTTCTTAGTAATTTTTCTAAACCTTTACTAGACTCCCATTTTCCTTATTAATTGCTACAGAAAGAAGAACATCCTATGACTTTGTTTTCCTACAATTGGTGCTACATAGAGGAACTAAAAAGAATACTTAATTATGACTTGGGGTGTTCAAATGAGTTTTTAACAAGTTGCATTGCAACAATCTATCTTCCCAGTTAAGCATGGCCATGCTGGTTTAGATTTATTATAGGAAAAAAGTATGGATATTTTCTATATAGTTTGATTTATTTTTTAAAAAATAGGATTATAATATATTTAAAAATATTTATTTTTATTTTTATTTTTAATAGTTACATAAATCTTTTTTAATATTTATTTAAAAATCTTAACACATATGACATATTTAAATTTTTTCAATTTTTAAATTTAAAATTTTTAAATATATATTATAATAATTATTATATTAAATATAAAATTTTAAAAAATATTAAATCATGTAAAACCTTTAAGAAGAATATCTCTTTTACATTTTGTTGTGTGTACTAAGCATTTCCAAGCCTACTCCAACGAGTGACAACCCTTAGCTTACTTTTATTGGCTGTACGGGCTTTTGCTTTTGCTTTGTTTTCACCGAAGCTCCCTCTGTGCAACTTGAATCCATTTAAACCCGATTAGTCATTGATTAAGCTACGCACAACTTATGAAAAAGGTTAATTTTGGGTGAACATTACTTCAATTTTTTTTTGAAATAATGTTCTATTAATGCGATAACACAACCATCAGTACGTAGTTCTAGGTAGTTCTGAATTTTGGAAACTTGTCTTTAGATACAATTTCAAGTTTGCATTGATAGAAGTTGTTAACTAGGTCTACAAAGCCATAAAATTTCTTATTTGAGTACTTCAGCATACAGTCGTCATACTAAATTATTGTCCCTTCATTATTAAGGTAATTGTTATGAACAGAGAAAAGAATAGAGAAAAAGAGTAACATATCATTCTGTGTGATTGTATAATATATGGTATAACCATATAAAAAAAGAGCCAACACATAATTAGGAAATACAATGATGGCAGACTAATATTATGTTTAAAACAAAGGTTGTAATTGATTTGAAAACTTGTCAATTTACAACTATAGTGATAGCTATATTACAATTAACATCCCCTCTCAAATTGAAGGTGGAAGAGAATCAGTCAACTAAAGTTTGCGAACAAGTTAATGAAAATGTTAAGGCGAATGAGCCTTAGTGAAAATATATGTAAGTTAATTTTGAGAAGAAACAGGGAGAAGCTGAACAATACCTTGATGAACATGATGTTACATAAAACAACAATCCTTTTTAATATGTTTAGTACATTTATAGAAAACATCATTATGAGTAATTTAAGTAGCACTACGATTATCACAATGTAAAGTGGTAGGAGAAGAATGCACAATGCTCATATCTTAAAGTAACCATCGAAGTTAGAGAAGTTTAGAAGTAGTGTCCGTAAAAGCTTTATATTCGACCTCAATGCTAGATCCAGAGATCACAGTTTGTGTCTTACTTTACAAAGTGATTAAAGAAACATTAGAGTAAAATTTTAATTCAGAAGAAGACGAATTAGGAAAGTATAGACCTTGGAATCAAGCACCTTTGACATAGCAAAGAATAGTAACAAACTACGCGTTGTGAGGAGCAAGAATAAACTGATTAACTATATGCGTAAATGTAAGATATACAAGACTTCTAACTAACTAATGATAAAGGGTACCATCTTGAAGAGGGACACCATCAATAGTAAAAAAGTGAGCATTAACCTCACTTGGAGTACTCATTATTTTCTCATTAGTGAGACTTGTACGCAAAATAAGATCTATAACATAATTAACTTGACATAAATAATAATTAAGGGAATCATAGGACAACTCAAGACTAAGGAATTCATTTCAAATTGAGTGTTGAGAAATGAATTTAGATAATTGATGCCCTGTAAATCAATTCATGTAATTATCATATCATTGACATAAAGAAGTAATGGAATGTATCCCTTATCAGTGTGACGAATGAATAATGCATGATCATACGAGCTCGAGTTAAATCCAATTTAATAAATAGTTGAGCTAAACTTAATAAACCAAACTCGAGGAGCATGTTTTAAGCCATAAAGAGCTTTTTCAAGGACAACAAGTCTTATTTGAAGGACAGTCATAGTCAGGAGGGAGTTGTATATAAACTTCTTTAATAAGATCACCATTAAAAAAGACAATTTTCTCATCCATTTAGAACATATGCCATTGTATAATAGCAGTAATAGAAAGAAGACTATGCACAGAGGTTATGCGGGCTACAGAAGCAAGTGTTTCTTTATAATCAATATCATCCTCTTATGTAAACCTTTAGTTACAAGGTGAGCCTTATATCATTCTACAAATCCATCAACTTTATTCTTAATTTTGTAGACCCATTTACATCTATCAACAGATTTTTCTGGTGGTAAATCAACTAGATCTCAAGTGTGAGTGTGAGTGTGAGTGAGAGCCTGTAGTTCCTTTGTCATTACTTTTTGCTAAAAAGGGAGCAACATCTCCCCAAAAAGATTATAAAGGAGAAGAGGATATAAGAAGGGCTTGGATAATATATAAAATATATCTATATTTATGCTTTGCTCTTCCATTTTATTGAGAGGTACCTGGAAAAAAATAGTGAGCGATAGTCCCATTTTGAGATAAAATTTAAGATAATGTTAATTCTTTGTATTCCATCACATTTTTAGTTCTAAGAATTTTAGTTGGACAAGAGAATTGAGTTTTAATCATTATGGCAAACTTAATATATACTTGAGGTAACTTTGATCTATATTTTATAATATAAATTCATGTATAAGGAGAATAATTATCCATAAAAATAACATCATAATGAGAACCACCCCTAGTAAGGTAAGAATTAGTTTCCCAAATATCATAATAAATTAAATCAAATGGTGTAAGAGTAATATTATGATTGATAGGAAAAGGTAAGGTAGGATGTTTAAATAATTGAGAAGAGACACAGTCAAAATGTTCAACATTAATATCTCTTAAATTGCCTTAAAAAATTAAGAACTTAATTTAGAGTTAGAAACATGACTCAACCAGGAATACCATATACTAGAAGAGATGGCGACAGTAAGAACTTTAGTTGGAATATGGAGGGAAGTAAGCTCAAACAGATGACTAATCTTACGCCTTATCCTATGAAACTTACCCATTTGTGGATCCTACATGACACAACTATTACGAGATAATGTTACATCAACACTAAGTTCAACTAATTAGTCAATAGATATAAGATTTAAGGAGAGTTAAGAAACAAAGAAAGTATCAGCCAATGATAGGTTTGAAGTAGAAAGTGTATCTATTTTATCAACATGTAAAATAGAATTTTTTGCAGTGTGAACAACGGGTGAATTCATAAGAGTGGATATAGATAAAAAAAGAGATGAATCAAAAGACATGTGATTGCAAGCCACAAAATCATAATATCGTGACAAAGTCCCCAGAGTGATAGAAAGAACTGAAGAATTAGGAATACCAGATTTAGGTTGTAATCATTAAAAAATGGCTTGAAAATCTTTTAAGAGAACTTTGGAGAAATACTCTCAAAAGAACCCTCAATAACAACTACTACAATAGAATTTAAAGATCTAGGAGCACTCACAGGAGATTTAACTAAACTATCTGAACTAGAGGCCTATCTATTTTGAGTCAATGTCAACAATTAGCTTTTACATAACCTAGTTTCTATTAATAATTGCAAATAATATTGTGAGAATGGGATGAGCCGGGAAATGAAGCAGCCAACACTACATCATGAGAGGATAACAATCATTCAACACAAAAAGTGCTCAACTAAGTTTCTTCTAATAATAATTCTAAAATCACAATATCTAACTTATAAAGAGGACTGCGATGAAGATGAGTAGAACTGACATATTCAAATTCGGGATGAAGAGTCATAAGAAGATGCCACACAAGTTGTCAATCATAAAGACCCATATAGATATTGCCAGAAATAGAATGTGGCCATTTAAGATCACAATTGGTTAATTGATCCCATAAGGCTTGAAGTTCATAAACATAACTGTGAATAGTTTAATTAGTCTATTGTTGCATATGATGCAATCGTCGATAGAACTAAAACTAATGACATCATCAAAAATAAAGTAATAATAAGTTTTTAGAAAGTTCCATACCACTTGAACAATGTCAAATCGTCGATATTATCCTTTAATACCAAAAAGACAAGTATTATGAAATCATGCCAAATTTTGATATTTCTTACTATCCATTTATTCTAGTCATTCAACAAACTTTATTTCATCTTCATCAATTTTTCTTCATAGATTTAAGAATATCACCAATGAAAAACCACCAAAGGAGATGACGTTTTAAAAAATTGCAATTTCTTAGTCCCACAAATCGTAATTAGAGCCATAAAAATAATAGTAATAGGTTGGGTAATGTCATACTTTTCCATCTAAATATATATATATATATAACAATTGACAAAATATTACAAATAAATGGTAGAATGTTGTAGAGTAACAGATAATAACTATGCCAAAATGATGAACCAAAGGAAATTATGACCGAGACGAGAAGAACCTATTATAACTAAGATAGAGGACTGTAGAACACATTGTAAACAAGACAAAGGACTTTAGATGAGATTGATGTTAACGACTATTAAGGCATGTGGCTGGATAAAATTAGAAAAAGGAATTGAAAATAAGACTTGACTTTTGCAACTCTAATACCATGTTATGAACAAAGAAAAGAATAAAGAAAAAGAGTAATATATTATTCTATGTGATTGTATAACTATATATAAAAACTAGCCAACACTTAATTAAGAAACACAATAACGGTAAACTAATGTTATGCCTAAAACCAAGGCTATAATTGACTTGACAACCTGTCAATTTATAGCTATAATGACAACTATAATATAGCTAATAGCAACAGTTACAAATATCAAGGCCTGCCTTCTCAAGATAAATTTTGCAAGCCTGGGTTGTGACATTATTCGTACAAAGATCAATCGCATGTATTTGGTCTTTGTCTTATCTTAATATTTATTTAACAAAATTTGTAACGGGAGTAATAGTAGCTAATAAGGACAAGAGGTCATCCCTATTAGACATAAAATGCACATTAGAATTTTCGCTAAGGTTAGAGCAACTTCATTTCAAAAGGTTATCAACGTCAATAATAGTTTGAATGAAAAGAAGAGAGATTAATAGATGTAGGCAAAACAAAAGTTTCCAAGTTTAAGGTGTAAATTTTCATACACGTAAACATTATCATGCAAATTTAAAAATGTAACATTTAAAGATCTTAAAATCTAATAATTTTCATAATAGTATAAGTGTATTTTCATTCATAATGAATTTCTTTACGTTCTGAACAAGTTAATCTTCAAGATACACTTAGATTAGTTTTTCTCTCTCCAAACCTTTTACGTTCTTTCTTTAGTATATTGATGGAATGATGCTGGATATTGTTAAGGGGAAAACTACATGACTGACAATTATGGCTTTTCATGGCCATGTTATTGATCAAATTACCATTTTACCCTTATATTGTATTAGACAATAAATTATATATAAGAACAAAATAGTATTTTAATAAAATAATTATTTTAATTAAACTATTTTCTCCTTTTCAAATGACTAATGAGATTTAATATATTTAACTTAATAATATATTATAATATAATATGTATATAATAAAACTTAAAATCCCTTTGATTTTTTTTAGTTGCAACATTAATCATAATTAAGTAAAATCTAAAAAGGATCATAATCATTATACATCTTTTACTGTGATATACTCCCTTATATATATATATATATATATCACAAAACTAGTTTATAACTTAATATGATTTATTATGAGATGTATCTTAATAGT
>JAOXYD010051792.1:0-13304 GCA_028565735.1 Pinacopodium congolense
GAATTTCACCATGCAAACTCAATTCATTAGTAATAATGATGTTTTGTTATTATCAAAACTAAGATTATAACCTGACTTAATTAAAAAATCTCTCCCTTTTTATGATGACAAAATATGTGATATCATAATAGAAACAAAAACATTTCAAGTCGACAAATTCGTAATGCATATTTTCAATCATACTAAACTAATGCTCCTCAGTTCATGCATTAACTTTTCAAGGCTACCCCTCAATACATGCAATCCACAAGGTAGTATAATATCATGTAAATTTATTTCTATTTTTGAAATCATCAAAAAGAATGAAAAGAACTTTAAGTAAGAGGGATAAAACTTTCATAAACATAGAATAATCAAAGAGATGCACCGTTAATCATGCCTAGTTCTCTCTTTATCATACAAAACCTATCCTCACACATTGGTTTAATGAACATGTCGGCTAATTGTTGGTGTGTGTCAATAAATTCCAATTCAATATCACTGTTATGCATATGATCTCTTATAAAATGATACCTTATCTCAATATGTTTAGTTCTTAAATGTTTAATTGGATTCTTAGTTAGTGAAATGGCACTAATGTTATCATGCCTAATGGGTATCTTTGTTATTTCCATGACATAATTTCTAAGTTTTTGCCTAATCCAATGAATTTGTGTACAATAACTTCCAGACGCTACATACTCAGCTTCCAATGTAGATAAAGCTATTGAATGTTGCTTTTTACTAAACCATGAAACTAATGCATGACCTAAAAATTGATAAGTACCAGATTTGCTCTTTCCATCTAGTAAACTACTAGGATAATCAACATCTGAATAGCTATCTAAATCAAATAACGCATTTCTAGGATACCACAAACCTAAAGATGATGAATCTATCAAATATTTTTAAAAAATTTTAACAACTAATAAGTGAGACTCTCTAGGACTTTACTAAAATCTAGCACATAAGCATACACTAAACATGGTATCAGGTCTACAAGCAGTCAAATATAATAAGCTATCAATCATACCTCGATATTGCTTGACATCTACTGGCTTATCCTGTTCATCTTTTTCTAATTTTATGGTGATAGACATTGGTATGAACAATGGTTTTTTTTTTACTCATTTTAAATCACTTAAGAAGCTCTTTTGTGTACTTTTCTTGGTTGAAGAAGATTCCGTCCTTCATTTGCTTAATTTGGAGTTCGAGAAAGAAGTTTAATCGCCCATCATGCTCATCTTGAATTATTTGCTCATACTTTTTGTAAACTCTTGACATAAAGCATCATTAGTAGCACCAAATATAATATCATCCATATAAATCTGAACAATCAATAAGTCATTCTTTTCTTTCTTTATAAATAAGGTAATATCAACTTTTCCTTTGACAAAACCATTTTGAAAAAGAAAAGAACTTAATCTATCATACCCTGCTCTAGGTGCTTGTTTTAAACCATACAAAAGCTTTATCAAGATTATAAACATGCTAAGGTGCATCATGATTTTCAAAACTAGGAGGTTCTTCTACATATAGCTCCTATTGAATAAAACCATTTCAAAAATCACTTTTAACATCCATTTGATAAAGTTTAAAACCTATATAGGAAGCAAAGAAAGCAAAAGTCTAATGGCTTCTAATGTAGCTACGAGTGCAAAAATCTCTTCATAATCGATCCTTTCTTCTTAGTTATACCCCTTTTTTACTAATCTAGCTTTGTTTCTCATGATGTTTCCATCTTCATTAAGCTTATTTCTAAAGACCACTTAGTACCAATAATCTGATGATCATTAGGCCTAAGTACTAAGGTCCACACTTTGTTTCTTTCAAACTGGTTCAACTCTTCATTCATGCTTAAAGTCCAACTCTCATCACCTAATGCTTCATCTATGGTTTTAGGCTCTATGTTGGAAATAAACACTATATGAGATAAATCTCTAAGGTTTGATCTCATTGCTACTCCTCTTCCTACTTCACCTATAATTTGGTTGGGGGGTGGTCTTTCTTAAATCTCCACTCTCTAGGTAAGCTCTTATCTCTCATAACCTCACTTGGTTCAATAATAGACTCACAAGGTAAAGGTTGGTTATCTAAGGTGTCTTCTTTAAGCTTTTCCAACCCTAAGTTCTCCAAATCTTTGCTTAAGTCTAAATCATCATCATCAACACTCTTTTTCCTAAAAAAAAAAGGATTAGATTCATTAAATACAACATGGATAGACTCTTCAATCATTATAGTCCTATTTTTAAATACACTATAAGTTCTACTAGTAAAAGAATAACCAATAAATATACCTCCTTCTAATTTAGCATAAAGTTTGACCAAATTTTCTCTAGTATTTTAAAAAAATCACTTACAACTAAACACTTTAAAATAACTTACGTTTGGTTTCTTTCCATAACACAGTTCATAAGAAGTTTTATACATATAAGGTCTTACATAAACTTTGTTGCATACATGGCACGCACAAACAATGGCTTCTGCCCAAAAATATTTAAGAACACCATATTCATTTAACATCATTCTAGCCATTTCTTGCAAAGTCCTATTTTTCCTTTCAACAACTTCATTTTCCTGAGTTCTAGTAAGTGAAAAGTTATGAAATATGTGATTTTCTTAACAATATGCATCAAACATTTCATTTTCAAATTCTCTACCATGATCACTTCTAATTGAATTTATCATGTAGCCTTTTCCATTTGAAACATTTTTTCAAATTTAACAAAATATCTAAAACTTTCATCTTTACTAGTAAGAAACATTACCCATGTGAATCTACTATAGTCATCAACAATCACATATTCATACAATTTTCCACCTAAACAAGCAATTTTAGAAGGTTTAAATGTTGTGTTGGTTAGGTGACTTTAAAATTGCGGGTGATTTTGAAATTATTTTACTTTAAAAACTAATGGACTTTTAAGGCAAGTGCACCAATCGCAAAAGTAATAAAGTGGAGTAATATTTTAGACTCTGAGTGTCAATCCCACAAGGAAAAATTTGCTTAATTACTAGGTTGATCGGATTACAATTATTTAGGAAAAATCTAGAAAATTTGATTAAAAATTGGAAGAAGACTTAAACTTGACTACTTTGGCTTAAACACTTAAAAAAAGACTTTTGATTGCTTCTGAAAAATTCTGAAAATTACCAAATGTATAAATTAGCTATGGATTAGATGATTGATGACTTAACTCTGATTAAAGTCCTTCACAAAATCAAAACAAAACTATGGTTAAGACTTTGCTTTTTCTCCATTTAATCTTGATTAAAGTTTGGTTATGCTTTAAAATCAAGGAAATGGGCTTAAATTTCAAGAAGGTGAGTTCTGGAAAATTAATTCCAGAACTTTAACTTTCACTAAAAATCTAGGTTTGGCCATGTAAGGATTAATTCGTGTTGCTTATTGATTTTTAAACAATTTAAGATGATTTTTCATGCTTAAACCATCTTAAACACTAATCTTAAGTGGCCAGTTTAAAATTGGTTCTTTCAGATCTTCAATAAACAAAATACAGGCATTTAACACATGCATTTAAACTATGTCAAATCATCAAAACATCAATCTAGAGTTAAAACCTTTAAGATTTGGACATAAAATTGTTGACTTTGTGTATAACGTCACCTAGCCTCCCTACAATGACACCCTCTCAGGGTGCCGTTAATGGTCTAATGTAGACCCCTTTAACGACCCCCTATTCTTCCTTTAATGGCACCTTGCCAGCGGGCTGTTAATGAGCTAAATGAAGGGAGTTCCTTCATGTTGGTCCAATCTTCATAATTAAGCTCCATTATGTAAATTAAACATAATAAGATATTAATTGGACACTTAAGCACTAAATTAGGAATCCAGAGGAACTCCCACATCCCGAAATATCCTCATAAGCAAGCAAGGAAAGCAGAAGATCTTGCTGGGCCTCTTAAGCTTCACCACATCTCTCATTGACAAAATGATAAACTCAGCTAGTGGTATCCCTAAGATGGTACCTAATTCATGCAACATCTTGTACAATAGGTACACATCTACATACTGCATCTCGTTGAACCTACTAGCTCGAGGAGCAACATTATGACTAATCATAGCAACAATAATCCTCTTTCAAGCTCCTAAATCAGCAGTAATATACCCTCTATCATTCCTAGTCAGGCCTAAGGCATCTTGAGTAGTAGCAGTGGAAAATGATGGGTCTGAAGCTATCGTGTCCCCATGAAATGTATCCCTAGTCTTAATGAATACACTGCCCTCATCTGGTACTCCTAACAAAGCAGCTATAGAGGCACGAGTGAGATGAATAGGAATTCCTAGTACCATGGAGTGTATCTCGATGGTGTCCGCCTCATCTTTATCTTCGATCTTTGCAAAGAATTCACGAACCTAGTCTGGATAGAACGAACCGGTAAAAGTGACAACGGTCTCCCATCTGAAGGTTCTGAAGGCACTAGATATGTCGAAAGATGCTTCGATATCTAGATGGATGGGCCGCTTAACAATAAAATCATTTCCTTGATGGGCTTCGAACCAGTCAAAATTATCTTTACTTGTGAATCAAACTGTTTCATAAGCCAATCTCTTCCTCTTAGTCACCATTTGACTTGAAACTGTTAAATAGATAAGCACAAACAAGTCGGAAATTGATAAGGAAAACAAGAAAAATTTTCAGTAAGAGTCGCCGGAATATTCCCTTTTTGACTGGAATATTCTTTATTTTTTTACGATGATAAAATTGAATAGAATTGGTACCAAAAGAAAGTTAATGGAATTTCTAACACAATGGTACCAAAATCTAAGGAAATGGATGCGTATATTGAGAGAAATTGAAAAAGAATACCTTAAAGGGAGAAAAAGATTCGTACTTTGTAGAGGCAATTTTGAAAAATCTGTTGATTTTTTGAACAAATTGATAATAGATTCTTATAGAGGGAAGAAAATGTGACAAATGGAAACTAAGAACATCCAATTTGGTTAAGAAATGAGCAAGATATCGAGATTTGAAGATTATGGGCGAAAAGGGTTTCAGAAAGGGATTGGAGAGAAGAAGACGATGAATAGTAAAACTACGTCATTTTATCGCCTGATGCGTCCTACAACGGCACCCTGTTCATCCTACAACGGTGCCGTTATAGGATGAATAGCCCGTCGTTGTAGGCACAAAATAGGCTATAACAACGGTGGGTTGATCATCCTATATTGGTGGGCTACAGACCACCATTATAGGTCTGTTTAAACCTTTATAAACTCAATTTCAATCCAATTTCACTTCAAAATTTTTTTAAACTCAAATTTAAACAATGTGGATTGAATTATTCATCAAATTGCTTCAGATTGAAACTTAAAAATACTCTTAGAACCAAATCAAACTTACCAAACTTAATTTAAACATACAAAACTTAATTCAAACACACTTCCAAAGCTTCAACACTTGATTTATTCAATCCTAACAACCAAAATAAAATCAAAACACACACAATTACCTACCTAACTTAACAATCTACCTAGTTCAATGAGGATTAAATAGTGAAAGAGTCTCAGAAGACTCCTTAACTGAATTAGGCACATAAAACTTCAGTCTTTGCCTATTAACATTGAAAGATGAGTGACCATTGCTAACTTCAAATGTTCCAAATGGATAATTCTTAGTCATATTATAACGGCCTGTCCATCTAGACCTCAACTTCCCTGGAAACAACTTTAATCTTAAATTATACACCAAGAACTTATCACCAACTTTGAAGTCTCTTTGAATGATATGCTTGTCATGCCATCTCTTAGTTCTTTCCTTATATAATTTAGATTTCTCATAAGCTTAAAATTGAAACTCATCTAACTCATTCAATTGTAAAAGTCTTTCTTCACCTGCCTTTTTTGAATCTAAATTCAGAAAATGAACAGCCCAATAAGCTCAATGTTCTAATTTAACTGGTAGATGGCAAGCCTTACCATAAACCAACTTATAAGGAGACATTCCAATGGGCGTTTTAAATGCAATGCGATATGGCCACAGTGCATCATCCAACTTCATTGACCAATCTTTCCTTGAAGAACTAACAGTCTTTTCCAAACTTCTTTTAATTTCTCTATTCGATATTTCCGCTTGACTGCTAGTTTGAGGATGATAAGGTGTATCAATCTTATAAGTAACATCATATTTAGATAGAAGGGATTCAACTTGTTTGTTTAAACAATGCATTCCTCCATTACTTATAATAACTCTAGGTGTCTCAAATCGAGCGAATATGTTTTTTTTTTTAGGAATTGAATTACACCTTTCTCATCATTGGTTGGAAGTACAACTGCTTCAACCCATTTACTTACGTAATCAACAGCCAATAAGATGTATTGGTTATAGTATGATGAAGGAAATGGACCCATGAAATTGATACCCCATGCATCAAAGATTTCACAAACCAAAATGTTGGTTAGTGGCATTTCATGTATCCTTGAGATGTTGCCAACCCTTTAATAATTATCACAAGATTTAACAAATTGAAATGCATCCTTAAATAGAGTAAGCCAATAGAAACCACACTCAAGCACCTTGTGTGCAGTCCTAGTAGGGTCAAAGTGTCCTCTAGTCTCTTTTAAATGAAAATGACGTAAGATTGAAGACACTTCTTCGTCAGAAACACATCTACGAATTATTCCATAAGTACAAATTTTATAAAGAAAAGGGTCGTACCATAGATATCACTTGACTTCATAAAAGAACTTATTCTTCTGTTGGTATGAAAAGTCAGGAGGGATCACATTACCAACCAAATAATTAACCATGTCTACACACTAAGGTAAAGTAAGCATGGCTAATAAGTGTTCATCAGGAAACACCTCCTTAATGTCTTGGCTTTCTCCTTTCTCAATTACTTCCTCATTCAAACGAGATAAATGATCAGCTATATAATTTTCCTTACCTTTCTTATCTCGAATTTCAATGTCAAACTCCTATAATAGGAGGACCCAACAAATTAATCATGGTTTAGCATCAGGCTTGTTCATTAAGTACTTCAATGCTGAATGGTCTGTGTAAACTATCACCTTTGAAAGAACTAAATAGGACCAAAAATTTTCAATTGTAAACACCACAGCTAACATCTCCTTCTCAGTAGTGGTGTAATTCCTTTGAGCATCATTTGACGTGCGACTTGCATAATAGATTAGATGGAAAAGCTTTCCATGCCTTTGTCTAAGTGCCACACCAACTTCAAAGTCACTCGCATCACACATCAACTTGAAAGGAAGAGACCAATCTGGTAATACCAAAATAGCTGCACTCATAAGTTTCTCCTTTAACAATTGAAAAGAATGCATGCATTGATCATCAAAGCTAAAAATTGCATCATTGGTCAGAAGCTCAGTAAGGGGCTTAGCTATCTTGAAAAAATCCTTAATGAATCTTCTATAGAATCTAGCATGTCCAAGAAAACTTCAAATTGCTCTAACTGAATTCGGAGGGGGTCGTTACGCAATAACTTCCACTTTTTCTAGATCTACTTCAATACCCTTACTTGAAATCTTATGCCCCAACATTATGCATTCTTGCACCATAAAATGGCATTTCTCCCAATTCAAAACTAGATTGGTTTCTTCACATCTCTTTAGTACCTTCTTGAGATTTTCCAAACATGCATCAAAGAATGTACCAAATATAGAAAAATCATCCATGAATATTTCAATGCATGACTCAATCATATTCGCAAAAATGGCTATCATACAGCGTTGAAAAGTAACAGGGCATTACACAAGCTAAAAGGCATGCGACTATAATATTAATATGATTCAAGTACTTAGTGGGCAGATATTAGATTCAGTTGGGTAATAAATGGGCTGATTAGCCCATTAAGGCTGGGTATTACGAATTTAGGCTAATGGGCATACCAAACAAATTTGTTTTTAGCATCTTTGTTAGGGTTTAGACCTAAGGCATATAAATATTCATCTTATGTGTTTAGATACATCTTTCTTGGAGGTGAAAATCTGTCTTGCTTGTTTTGGGTGTCTAGAATTAATTTTGGGTTTACATCAGTTGGTTACATCAAGAGAAGTCTTGAAGGTGCAACATGCAGCCAAAGTATTATTAATGTAACCCAAGTATTTAGTGGGCACATATTTTTTTTAAGAAAAGATGTCTGTACAAGCAAAACAATAACTGAACACAACAATCCAGGAACAAGGAACCAAAAAACAAACTAACAAGCCAAAAGGCTAACCGAAAAAACAACAAACCCGAAAAAGAAAACCCAACACCAAAAATCAAATCCAAAGAAGGTGAACTCAAAGTCGGATATGCAAAGGCTTTCTAAAATGATCAAAACCAACCAAGAGGATGGATAAGCCCAATATAAATGGGTTTGTGGGGCCAAGGGACTGTCAGGCGTGTTTGTCCTTCTTGGCAGCCTTCTCTTTGGCTGACCTGTAGAGTGGGGTGTGAGATCTTTTTGTGGGAGCCTTAGGCATTAACGGCTTGGATGGGTTGGGAGAACCTAACACTTGAGCACTGTCAGGGGAAGGAGAAGGCTAAAATAAAAGAGAAAGAGCCACTGGATGCTAAGGAAAGGTGGTAGACCAGCTCTGGAAAGGGCTAAGATATAAGGAAGACTCCATCTCGTTAGAACTGGAATCCTTGGAATCATCAATGAGGATAGGCTCACTACAATAGGGTAGATGGCAGAGGGAAGCAACCTGACGCCCGAAATAAATGCACTACAACAAAGCATCCCTTCTACACAAGGGAGGGGAAATATCCTACCAAGTCCCCACACACTGGCTTGGAAGAGACGAAGGCAAACCTGTAAGGTAAAACAGTTAGAGCATCATAGATTCCAAGAAAGTGAATCTTATGATTGAGAAAATTAGTAGAGTTCGGCACTTTGGATAGGAAAATGCCTCAGACAAACTGGAAAATAACGGATTCCAGTTGTTGAGGAGAAGAGAGAGTGTCATTGAAAATTCTATTGTTCCTCTCTTTCCAAATCATATAAACACTAGAGGCAACCATAAATAAGAGTACCTTTTCAGATTTCCCAGGAAAAAATTTGGTTAAGCATGAGGCAAGTAGAGGATAAGGACATAGGGTTCCAAGAGATGTCACATTTGGTGACTGAGTTATTCCAAATCTAAGTACCAAAGGCACAGGAGAAGAATAGGTGATCATGGCTCTCAATCTTCACCATACAAAGAATGCAGGAGTTGGGGCAGTAGTCAAATTTGAGCATGTCACAAGTATTGAGCTCCCTTTGAAGGTGATGCTGGAGAATAAAACTATGACAAGGAAACATAAATTTAGACTGAACCACCTGGAAGCCAGGGAAGGACCTAGTAGCAGTATGAAGAAACTTATAAGCCTCAACATTAGAGAAGCATTTAGAAGAGCCAACCCATTCTAAGCAATCACGAAGATGAAGATTGGGAGCATAAGGGATGTTTATATGTTGTTCTCATGGCTAAGGGATATATGTGAGGGAAAAGCATGAGTCCATATGCTATTCCAGTGTTACTTGTGCTTAAAAAGGATGGGACATTTAGGATGTGTGTTGATATAGACGTCCTATTCCTATATTAGATGATATTATTGATGAATTGCATGGCTCTTATGTGTTTTCTAAAATTGATTTAAAGAGTGGATATCATTAAATTAGAATGCATAAGGGAGATGAGTGGAAAATAGCCTTCAAAACAAAATATGGTTACATGAGTGGTTAGTTATGCCATTTGGTTTACCTAATGCGCCTAGCATATTTATGAGATTAACGAACCATGTTTTGCATGCTTTCATTGGCAGATTTGTAGTTGTTTATTTTGATGACATTCTGGTTTACAGTAAAATGATTCTTATACCCATCATGGATTGCTCGCTGATCAAACTACCGTGAACATCTTAACAATATATGTCTAAATTACATAGGCACCACTTCACACAAAACCTCATCCTTAAACCTCCCAATCTTTAATGCTATGAACACTTGCCTAAAAACCTTCACCTTGCCTGATTTGTTAAGCCACTATAGATTGTAATGCGTAAGATGATTGATAATTGATAACCCTAAATTTTGAACCAATTCAAGACTTGCCACATTCGTATAGCTCCCTCCATCAATTATGAGGTTGCAAATCCAATCATTGATAGTGCGTCTTGTGTGGAACATATTCTCTTTTTGTTGGTTCATTTCATCGTCATCTTCTCTAATTTGAATGGTTAAGGCCCTTCTAGTTACCAATGATCTATATCTTCCAATTCAAGCATGTTTGCATATCCCTCTTCTTCACTTTTAGACACATAGTCCCCATTTTCAATTGTCATTACCCTCTTGTTCGGGCATTGAGATTCAATATGACCTTTTCTTGTGCATCAAAAACACTTGATATCTCTACTCCTTAAATTTGAAGAGGATTGAGCCTTGACTTTTTTTTCCTTGTGTTGTTTTAGGCCTGGGTGTTTCGAACTTGTTATTGGGAATTTGATCTTCCTTTTCACTCTAATGTTTACTCCAAGATGTATTTCCGGCATTAAAAAGTCTTACACCATTATTATACTTCTTTTTAATTTTTTTTCCAACTTTCATGGCCATATGTGTATAGCATCTTCTAACTCCATATAATGATGTAGCTCCACCACATTAGCAATTTTTGTTTTGAGAAAACAAATAGACCGAGCCATTATGGCTTCTCGGTTCTATGTTTGCCTGTGTCATTGCTACCTCTATCTCCTTGTAGCATTCCTCCATAGTTTTATGTCCTTGGGTCAGATTCTATTGTCTTTGATAAAGCTCTCTACACTAGGTACAAACCTCCTATGCATTATAGTTTTCATCTCCTCTCAATAGCTAATTTATTGTTCTCGGTTTCTCCTTCTAGTAAAAATTTGTTGATCTAACTAAGTCATTACATAATCCCTAAATTCAGAAGTAGCTAATTTAACCTTCTTCTCTTCCAAAAAAATTATGGCACTCAAACACTAATTTAACCTTCCGTTCCTACTCTAGATGACACATCTGGATCCATCTTTGCAGCAAAAGTAGGTATTGTCATCTTAATAACCTATGTTGCTATCCACTTTAGCCTCTACTCTGCTCTCATTCAAATACCCCACTCTTCCTCCAACATTTCTACCCATTCTTACTCTACCTTGACCACCTCTATTCCCTCTATAATTCCCAGCTTCTTCAAAGGTGCTCAACTAGTTATTATCATCCTCAAAGTCATAATGGGTGTTTCTAGGTTCAGGTGTTCTCTCCCTTGGATTGGATTGAGAAATGTTCTCCATCTCCTTAAAAATCCTCTCAAATGTATAAATCCTTACAAGATGATGATGAATTTCTAGTGATGGACATGATTTAGACCTTGCAAGAAAGAGTTAGTAGGAAAAAAAAGTCTTTCCTTCACGTTTTTACTCTCAAAATAATTGACAACTCACCACCTAATATCCTTGTAGAAACATAATAGTCTTTCCTTCATGTATTTGGGCTCAAAATAACTGACAACTCGCCTCCTAATACTCAAGGAGTTCTTTGTGGACTAAATTTTTTCTTCCGAGAAGAGAAAATTCCAACCTATATCATTTCAATTACCACTCCTAAGAGGCAAATTGATGTAAAAAAAACAAGAAAACACAATAAAGAGGCTAAAGTAAAACAAAGAGCACGTTTGGTATCACTTCTCGTTTCTGTTTTTTATTTTTGTTTTTATGTATGTGTATTGATTTTTGTAATATTGTTATTAGTTTCTGTGTTATTTTTTGGGTTTTTGTACTGTATTAGTATGTTGTCTTTTTCAGTTTCTATGCTGTTTTTATTGGTTTCTGTGTTTTAAAAAACAAGAAATGAAAGGGGGAACCAAACATCCCCAAAGTCAGCAAATTAGAATTTTTGGAGACTCTAGAAATGGCCACAACTTTAATCACAAAAAATAGAATGTAATTGATTTGTTCTATCAAGAAAGTGTGTAAGTGACATTTTTGGATAAAAAATTGATGCAATGGAGGTGTTTAGATCATAAAAGAATACAAAAACGTGTTTAGGTTGGAAAAAGATGTAATTGAACTGTTTAGATCACAAAAGGATTGAAGAAACTTGTTTAGGTTAGAAAAAGTTTTAATTGGCCTGTTTTTAGATCACAAAAGGATGTAAGAAACGTGTTTAGGATGGAAAAAGATGTAATTGACCTATTTAGACTATAAAAGGATGAAAGAAACGAGTTTTGATTGGAAAAGGATGTAATTAATCTGATTAGATCATAAAAGGAGGCAAGAAAGGTGTTCAAATTGGGAAAGGATGTAGTTGGCCTATTTAGATCACCAAAAGATGCAAGAAACATGTTTGATTGGAAAAGGATGTAATTGAACTGTTTAGATCATAAAAAGGATGCAAGAAACATGTTCTGATTGGACAAGGATGTCATTTACGTGTGAAATTTTTTTTTTTGAATGAGTTAGAACAAGTTTAGAATTTCTTTTGTGGATATTTACCAAGAACTATAATTAGGTGTGTTTCTTTTCTATCTCTTTTCTTTTTTAAAAAATTTTTATCACTCCTTTTAACTTTTAAAAAACAAGAAACTCAAAGAAAACCATAATCAAGAACAAGATTCAACAATAATTCAAAAGATCAGTCTAAACTCAATTTTTGAATGCACACAAGAATCACCCAAGTTCAAGAAGATTAAGATTGGATCTATCTAAAGCAAGAACTACAAGAAATGGATAGAAAACATAAGAAAAAATGGAATAAAAAAACAAGGAAAGGAAATTCAAAGACTTAAGAAAAAGGATTCAAGATTCAAAGAAAGAATCAAGAAAACTGAAGAACTTAAAAAGACATGAAATTGAATAGAAATAAAGGTCCCAAATTAATCCAACCCTTGGTAATAAAAATTGCCTCTAATACCAAGAACTGATAAGTTCTTCAAGTCAAATTAGATGAAGCATAAATCACGAATTCAAGATCCAAGGAACATTCAATATTGCGCAAGAATGGAAAAGACAACTCATAAGGTATTTCCACCATACCCACAAAATTTAAGAAGGATTGGGGGTGATTATGAATGGGACTGATCTTCACAAGTACCTACTCAAAAGAAAACCAAGTTTTTAAAGGACACCAAGGAAATATCTCTCTAAAGTAATGCAAAAGAACACTTAATTTGTTTTTTTTAAGTCTTGAATCAATGAAGTCTCTTACATGTACAAACTAAAGGGTTTTCAACTATTCCTAATGAACTAGCCATCCTCCATAAGCATAGGGATTGGGCCCTATAAAAACAAACTTTCTAATAAAAAAGCTTGAAAACAAGCTGATTAGGCCCAAAACAAACCCAAAATGTAAATAGGATTATT
>JAOXYD010051802.1:0-13303 GCA_028565735.1 Pinacopodium congolense
ATAATTTTCTAAAATTTTAATAGGAATAAATTTTAATTATTAATCTTATTTTAATTAAGAAAAATAATCAATATAATTCTAGAATTGATTTTTGAATTTAAAAAAAAATTTTAAATCTTAAAGACTTTGGTTTAAGGAAAATCTTAAATTAAGATACTCTATCTTAGTGACCAAACATCCATATTCTAGGTTTAGGTTATGCCATTTTGCAGCTAAACAAACCTATTATTCCATTATCAGAATATGTTATCCAGGCTGCCAAACAACCTATTCTAGAACTAGGACACCTTATCCTTGCAACTAAGCAAGGTCTTCTTCTACCTTGAAACCCTAATCTTAAAGATGAACCTTAGCCATCACATGTTAAAGCCCGCCGCCGTCACTCTCATAGCCTCTGTCCGTCTACACCACGGGCAACAACATTACTGGCACTGCTATTTTCAACCACAGGCGAGAGATCCTGCATTCGATTGTATCTAGCTCGCTCCACCACAAGCCCATCCGCCTGCTCACAGCGGCCATGACGCCCCTTTTTCTTGCCGCCGCATGATCTTCTTCAGCTGTCTACCACCACCATTCATAGCCATCTCCTACTTCGACTAACAATCACAAGCGCTAGTGGTTATTTGACATCTATATGTCGGTACTTCTTGTTCCAAATCTGGCAATGGCCAGACCCAATCGGCTCACCGCCTTCAACAGCTTTTCCGGTTTCACAAACCCCATCGACCATTATCATAGCCTCTACTAAAATCGCAACATTAGTGGCAAATCTTTTACTCTATCAAATGGTCCAGCGTCGGGGGCATGAACAGACAGAGGCGAGAAGTCTAGGATCCCGACCGACAGACTTTGGACTAAAGAGAGTTCAGCTTAAAGATGGGTAAAAAGAAACTAGGCTTACTAAATATTTTCTTAAACAAAATTTCCATAAACAAGAGAGTAAAATCGCAGAAGTTTCAGAATTTTCAGGAATAATTTTCACAAGTTGTTGCAATTTAAATAACTTATAATTAAATGCAAGTGTACCTTATTAACAAGTAGAATTTCGTCCTCTTTAAAAATTTGAGTAATATTAAGCCAATTAATGTAAAATTATTTAAATAACTATAAACGGATTAATTAAGGAAATAAACAAGAATAATGGAAACAAAAGTAAATAAAGTTCAATCTAAACACAAGTTAAGGAATAAGAATAAAACCAATGATAAATTAGTTAAGGTTTTGAATTCAATGAGTTAAACAAAAAGAAATACATCTATGGATAGATTTAAGGCCTACATCACTAATGTAAGATATAACTAATGATGATAGAAATATCTTTTCTCTTTTAAACTTAATTTATCTATTTTAATATAATAAATAGATTAGAATAAAAAGCATTAATTTTAAGATGTCTAAAATCAAATTTATTAATCTAAAGAACTCCCACAAAAAACTTTAGGGTCGATTTAATACCTAAACTCAATTGTGTCACTTAATTATTGTTGCAATAATCAAAAGCCCATGGTCGTAGGTCCTTTAATCATCTAAGAATCTAACTTAAATAGCTAATTCAAGTAAGATTAAATATTAAACACTTTATTTAGATAAAATTCCTCCAACAAATATAAAACTCATTAAAATCTTAATCATAACCTAGCATTTAGACACATATAATCATCAATAAAAACTAAATATAACATAAAACATATATTCATTAATAAAATCAAGGATTCTTATAAATTGGATAAAAAGAGAAGGAAAAACAAACGAAATGTGATTTAAATCCATTGACATCCTATCCTTGAATCCACTTGCAGACTCTTGGAATTCCAATCCCATAGCTAGATCCTAGAAAGAACAAAAAGAAAATCTAACTAAAACCTAGCTAAAAAGGAAGAAAACCACACTATGGATGCTCTCCTATCATTTACCCGACTACTCCTTTTCCTGCACGTTGATTGTGTCCTTTTATACTTGAACGGAGGCTGCTTTAAGGTTAAAGGAGTGATGTGTCGTCGTTCCATTAGAGTTTTGCGTTCATTTTAATTGAAACGCTGCACACAGGAGTATATACGACTGCCGTATATGACTTGGAAGCCACCGTACATGTGCTGAAGCTGCTGAATTCGAAGACTTGTTTTGTCTTCTCTAGGAGAGCTACACGTGTCCCACTCCACATCCTAATGCCTCCTATACAATTGCTCCCTTAAGGTTGCCGTTTTATGCCTTTCTTCATGCTTGAATGGAGACCACCGTATGTCTCATAGCTTTGAGCGATTGGAGCCGCAAATCTTGACAAGACTTTTGGTGTCCACTCCTTTAATTTTGCTCCAGCCGAATTGAATGGAAGAATGGAGGCTCCTCTCCACTTATATGCCGCCATTTGTCAAGTGTGTCTTGCTCCTTGCTAAGCTTACAACGTTGATTGACTGATTGGCTTCTGTATTTTAATCACATGATGCTCCCAATCACGTTGATTAGCTCCTCTCCTTAAGGCCATGTGCTGCTGCCATTTTGATGCAAGAAAGGACTCCATGAAGTTGCTGCGTTTTTGGGCAGCTTCCTCTCACCAAGTAAAGCTCTCATCTAAGCCAAGCAAAACACTCTTTTAATGCTGTTTTCAAGGAGCAATTTCCAGCTTGCTTTTATAATCTTTTATTTTCTTTTCTTTGATTTTAAGTCAAAAAATACTTTGGCTTTTTACTTCAATTGCTCCTAAAGCACGAAATATTTAAAATTAACAATAATAACTCTATATTAATATAATTCAAATAATAAATAGACAAAGAAAATGTCCATTAATAGAAATATTATTGAAACACTTTTCAGAATCATAGAACAATTTCCACCAAATTCATATCAACATAAAGGCAGCAGAAAACGATTTTTAAAAAATGCAGACAGGTGATGGAAACTTCAAAATTTAGAATAGCAAGCAGCAAAATACGCAGGAAATTTACAAGTTTATTTTTGAGAGAATACTTGAACATCTCCCGTTTAGCCTTGCAATATTTTGCAATTTCAATTCCAAAATGTTGGTTAATAACAATCAAAATAATATTTAATCAAATTATAGTATAAAATCCTCTTTAATACTACTGTTGGGAAATGAGAGGTGATTAAATTGCGCAGCAAAAGAAAAAATAAAACAAAATTTAATTTTTTGTTTCAATTTCCCATAATGCCAAGATCACTTTAATATATAACAAGATTAAATCATATTTATAATAAAACATTAATCCAAATTCATATCTTATTGCGAAACTTGATCTATGTCTTCGTCTTCTCGTATCCATCACGAAAAACTATTTGAGTCGCTTAAGTGTCTGGCATTTATCGGTATCTACAGATCAACTTCAGAGAAACTCAACACTTAAGATGAGACACCAGGAATCCTAGTCCCTCTTATGTTTCTACATATTTATAAAAAAATATAAGATACTTTTTAATATTAAAATTAAATATAATTACAATTAAAGTCTTATTTTGATTATAATTATTATTTTATCTTAATAAAATTAAATATCAAATATTTTACTTTACAGTTTCTAAAATTTCACAACTACGTTCTACTTAATTAATTTTGTTCTCTTCAGTTAATTTATATGTGTGACTCATTAGGTTCTTAACATGTTAGTAATGATTACAAATTATAATTATAATTCATAATTAGAATTAGATAAATTAAAATTCCTTTTAATATATTTTTAATTCTCCATTTAAACAGTTTATAATCATAGATCAAGATTTGCATCTAGCAACCCATCATGACCACCTAAATATTAGGAATGTTATAGTAGTTTTGACTTAACTTGTCCGTGCATGATTTTTTTGTATAATTCATTTCTTTCATTATACAATACTCTTCTTAGACATAGAGTATGAAATTAATATCTTCTCTATTTAAGTCTAATTATATCAGTTCTCCACCATTAGTAATTGATTTCGTTAATGACATTTGAAAATTCTTTTTAAAATGTCATTCTACCTTACCTAAGAATTTCATAAATCAATAATAATCAAGAACAACGAAATATTCTTTTTAATTATTTTAGGGTGACGAATCCTATATTGATCACGAAACTACCTCCATATAATTCATGTTACATCTAATAACTACCGAATGAACTGTCCATAGTTAGAATAGGTCGTAAACTTTGATAATCTCAAATCTAAGGATCACTTATACAATCATCACAATAAGTATTTATATAAACACACAAGTAATATTTCATATGAAATTTCTAATGTCGGGTCAATTTAGTGAACTTTTTCTTTAATAAGCACCCACACATTTGTTTAAGTATCTTTATACTTTAATATATGAGATCAACTACTTCCTTCATCAAAGAAAAACATAAAGTGTGTTAGTGTTTTTGCTATATTAATATCCAATCTTAATAGAGCAATGACTAGAAACAATTTAATGACAATATTTAATTACAATATGAATCTAATAATTATGATCTCTATCATAATTTTATTTGTAAAATATATTTATCCCATGGATTTTATTTTATATATTAGTCAATTAAACAAATATATATAAGATAAATAATGTCTTTATAAAAATTATGTTATAAATCTATAATTAACCGATTGACTGTAAGGTATAAACCAACATTATTGAGTTTTGCATATTCAACTCAACAAACACATTGGTAAAGTACAGGATGTGGCAACGTGAATTTGTGAAATATACTATATAGTGGGAATATAATATTTGATATTTATAAATTTGTTATTAAAAAATTTACTTGGATACTATCAAAAATTAGTATTAAAAAATAGTTATGCGTCATGATAAGAAAAATTTGAACAAGAACAATGTAACTTGTGATGCATTATAGGCATTTGACGTCTATCATGACGATTGCATGCCTTGAATCTAACTTATGTTTATTTAATACGTGATAAACCGTCATTTTATAAAAATGAAAAGAAAAAGACATACTTAATTAATTCAAATATCAAATATTGCAATTAATTTATAAAAATCTGGTAAAAACTAAACCTAGTTGTCTATTTAGAGACTTTTCAATATCCAATCCATTTAGCAGAGCCTAATAATCTTAATGCTTCACTAAGATCTCACGAGAAATCGCCAACAACAATTGAGTAACATATATAAACAGAGAATAATAACAAAAGGAAAAAAAGAAGTCCTCGTCCTCTATTAATATTTCTATATGCACAACTTTTAAGTACCTCGGCAAAAGAATAATAATAAAAAGCATGTCAACAGATACAATTATTTCATATCATAAGCAATCGAATAATAATAAAAAGCGTGCAATCAGATACAATTATTTCATACCATGATCGCACTTAATGTAACATCTCACGCTACAGTCACATATATTTTTGCACCCGTCATAAGCGAATGGCAATGCATATTCAAGGGCTGCTCTTGTGGAAGCATTTGGTTTTGAATATTAACACAAGCCAGCGTAGCCAAAGGACATGTAGCTGAAACTAAAAACAATTATGCTTTAATGGAAAACCCCTCCGTTGATTTAAAAAACAAGGACAATTAATCTATACTTCGATGTTATTTGTGATTAAAACAAGCTGCCTCCAATGCATATTTATATATCTTTTGAAGTTGGAGAGATCAATATAAATTTCCGTTAGTCGGTGTAAGCGTCCTTATTTGTATCTGTGCTTATTGTTAAAAAAAATGTACATCCTTGGCGTATAAAACCATGGTTCTTGAGTAACTCTTTATCTTTTAGAGTAGCTTTAACATGTGAAGGAGAGTAATCAACTATCTTATTTAATAGCTTAATCAGTTAAAAAAAAAACAAAGAGGAAGATATTTTCTTTAGAAGGCAATGGAGGCCTCATCAACTTAAATTAATGGTAGAGAAGAAGTCATGAATTGGAATAATTAAATCCAGTCCAAGAGTTTATGATATTCAAGTTTGATGAAAAATAAAATTACAATGTTCAATAGGACTGACTAATTATAAAGTTTTATGCGGTAATAAATTTAATTATAGATTATGAGTAATTCTCAATGTCTCTGAATATTAGTCTTGATCTATAATGTATGCTCTCTTTGTTTTTTTTTTAATTGAAAAAGGAATAAAATATATGCTCTCTTTGTTCTTATCTGTATCTTTTAATTTTTCTTTACTCATAATGCTCCTTTTTTTTTTTTTCATAATTGTCTTAACAAAGAGTTAGTGCAAATATAAAAAGGAGAGGAATTAGCATGTTGCATTCATTTAACCTCCTAATAAAATATGACCTTATCATTTATTAGAACTCGAGATTTTAGTGTTATATTTTGAATTACATTTTACTAAGAAGTTAAGAAAATATACGGAAATAAGATTAATTTTAACACAACATTTCAACAGTCTTA
Source organism: Pinacopodium congolense (assembly GCA_028565735.1). NCBI lineage: Eukaryota > Viridiplantae > Streptophyta > Magnoliopsida > Malpighiales > Erythroxylaceae > Pinacopodium > Pinacopodium congolense. The sequence goes on from JAOXYD010051802.1 coordinate 6,356, forward strand.
CAGTTTTCAATGATGTACCCACACACAATTGTAAATTGGTGATGCAAAAACTTTGAAGCATTATCATTATATGATAATTTTGCATGAATTTAATCAAACTTGTATATTGAACTCTTCGTGAGACCTCCACTTTCTTACAAACAAAACATATATAGGAACTATTCTATAAGATAAAAAGAGTCATAGTGAAATGACGATTTCACTTCCCGCTTAACAACAAAACAGAATTAATCTGGTTCTCAGTGTTTTCGAACTTCACCTTGGTTCTTGTAACAAACAAAGAAGAAGAAAATGGAAATGAGAATGTGAGAACGGAGTGGTTGCTTATGGAATCCACTTCATTAATTTGGTACATACCAAACTTCACTCGATTAAGGAAAGTTCCATGGAATCGGTTCTTTATCGTAGCGACCAAATTGATCATTCCACATGAAGAGTCCACCGTCTGCTGCCACGAAGTAACATTCACGAGAAAAGTGGCACCTGATCAAGGAATCAATGAAGTACAAGAATGGATTCAAGACAATTTGCCTATTAGGAGGTGCTGTCAAGATGCAGGAGACAGACATTAAAGTATCGTACTTCACATAACATATTTTGAGTTCCTCGTCGCTCCCTGGTGGAATCGACTTGTCCCATGTTGTAACTGTAATAGGCGAATTGCAATGTATATTCAAGGGCTGCTCCTGCGGAAGCATTTGGTTTTGAATATGAAAACAAACTGCCGTAGCAAAAGCCGAAGAACACATGGCTAAAACTAAAAACAATGATGCTTTAGTGGTAAACCCCACCATTGATTTGAGAAACCAAGACAATTAATCTATACTTTGATGTGATTTGTGATTAAAGCAAGCTGTTTTCAGTCCGTATTTATACAGCTCTTGAAGTTGGAGACTTCAATATAAATATCCTTTGGTCGATGTAAGCATCCTTCTTTCTGCTTGTATTTTTTGTTTTAAAAAATGTACATCCTTTGCATATAGAACTATGGTTCCTCTCTAGTTCTTATCTTATAGAGTGGTTTCCACATGTGAAGGAGAGTAACCATCTATCTTATTTGGTAGCATAATTCGTTAAAAAACAATTATATATATATATATATATATATTGTTTTCTTTAATATAGCTAATGGTAGAGAATAAGCCAGGTACAAGAGTTCAAGGTTTATATAAGTTTGATAAAAATAATTTATAACATTAAGTGAGCCTAGCTAAATCATAAAATTTTATATGGTAATAAACTTCATTTTTTGTAAAATATTAATAACTCAAGACATATATTCTCTTTGTTATCATCTCTCTTTTAAGTTTTCTTTGCTCATAATGCTCCCGATTTTTTAGCTTAATCAACCTAACAAACAAGTTGTGGCGACTATATAAAGGAGAGGAATTAGATGTTGCATTCATTAAACCTCTTAATAAAAGATGGACATACCATTTATTAGAACTCAAGATTTTAGTGCTTTAAATTACATTTTACTAGGAGGTTAAATACATATAATGAAATAAGATTGGTTATAACACAATCTCAATTATGTTTTCCTCAAATGATGTACCAACACACAATTGTAACTTTCCTCGCTTTCACACTACCACACCACGTATGCACTTACACCTCTTCATTTTACATTTTCACCAAGTCTCTGCTTGTTAAGTGGGTTATGTAAAACTCTGGAGCATTATTACTATATGATAATTAAACAGATCAAAATAGAGAGATGTATCTGGAGAATGGGAAGAACTATGAAGCAGAGAGATGGAGTTGGAATTGCTGACATTTTACATTAATTTAATCAAACTTGCATCTTGAACCCTTCGCTGGACCTCCATTTTCTTACAAACAAAACATCTTTATTTGTTCTTTTTCACTAATTGAGCCGGTGACATATCTACAATGAAACAAGAAAGGTGCTTCTTGTCTTCATATATGGGACCTATGATTTTGTATGCAACCAATGCACATCATCTTTCTTGAACTAAAAAATGACAATAGATAGAAGGACGCATACCCCCAGTCTTAAGGAAATATATATTGATCTCTTCTACTTCAAGTGCTATATAAATATGGATTCAGTACAATATGTTTAACATCAAAATATAGATTAAGTTGATATTAACTGTCTTGATCCTTCAAATCAATGGAGGGGTCACCACTGAAACATCCCTTTTGCTGATTGGTCTAGTTTATGCTATATTTCCTTCGGCTACACCAGCTTTTATTCATCTTTAAAACCAAATGAGTCCACAAGAGCAGCCACAAAATATACATTGCTATTCTCCTATTTCAGATGTAGCATGGGACAAATCGATTCCACCAGTGGGAGGAGATGAGTTGACAATAAGTTGTTATAAGTATGACACTTTGATGTCTGTCTCCTGCACTGACAATATGTTATTATAAGTATGAAACTTTGATGTGTGTCTCCTGCACTATGATAGTATCTCCTGATAGACAATTTACCTTCAAACCATTTTCCTACTTTATGGGTTCTTGACGAAGTGCATCAACTATAGTGACTGTTACTTGGTGGCAGGAGAAGGTGGTCTTTTCTTGTTGAATGCTCACACACATTCTTACGACAATCCAACGATTGCATGGGCCAGACCGCAATCAGACCTGGGCCAAATTAATGAAGTTGAGTTATCAGATCCCAGTACAAGTTCATCACTGTAACCAATTTTTAATGTGGTTGTAGTTCCATAAGCTACCACTCCGATCTCACTTCCTCATTTCCATCCTCTTCTCCTTTGTTAGTTACAAGAAGTAAAGGGAAGTTCTGAAAGGTTGAGAAACAGATTATTTTCAAATGTCGTGATTTATAATATGAAAAATATTTGTGATCGGTGGATTGGACGATGCGCATTCGTGGTTCTCACATCGTAATATGACCCAAATACCTCTATATACCTTTAGTATATTATATGATATATAGGATACTTAAATTCTTTCACAAGGAACTAGGCAATTGGCCACTTGATCAGATCCTTTATGATACTATCAATGACATATTTTCTCTCTTCCAAGCTTCAACGTTTACCATTTTATTTTCAATCTAGGTCGAATTTTTCTTTGCATTGTCTCAACATCTCTTGTTGCTATAATTGCCATAGCTTCTAATTCCATGGCTCCTCACTGCTTCTCCACAAGAGAAGAATGCTATAAGGCATCACCAATTTGATAGTTCAATAGAAGCCCTTTCAATGTTGAGAGGAGGGGAACCTGCCCAATACCTAAAAGACGCCTATTTGATTACTTGGAATGTAATCAGAGGTCAATGTGAGCCTTGGGCACACTTGTAATAAATTTTAATGCATATTTAATTACTTAAATTTAACTTAATGTAAGTCTTTATTATCAAATATCGAAATATATAAAAATTTTAGTGGACCATCGTAGATGTTATAAAAGGCTTTCTATGTCACCGAACTTTAATGCAAGTTGCGCCTATCTTTGCACGACAATTCCACTTAAGTTAATTTAAGTAAGACTCAATCTTCTCACGCAAGAGTCGTTGAACATCCATTAGCCTTTGAATACTTCACTCGCACACTCGTATTTAAGTGTTTCACTCACACTTGAAAATCACACAAATTTAGAACAAGAGAAAATAAAGCAATAATAGAAAATATATGGTTGAAACCAATTTTTTATTAACTCTTCATAAAATGTTAATAAAAGGAACAAAATCACTTTACAAGAACTTCTTACTCGAAGTCCTTATAAGAGAATTCTCCAAGAAGTTATCAATTCTCTAAGTTGTCTCTCCTTTGAGTGAATGAATGAATGAGACTCTTATGAGCTATTTATAGGCATTCTTGCTTAGAAGCAAGTACAAGATAATTAGAAATTTTAAACTCTACTTTATCTGAATAATTAAGAATACATCACCCCGACTAGTAGGAAGACATTTCCTTTTTCATAAGACTCTTCTAGTTGGCTATATTACATCATAATCTAATATTCTTACATGCCAACTTGGAAGATTTCATCCTTATTATTAAAGATCTCTGCTTTCTTCAGATGATTCTCCTACGTGGTTTTTATATCTTAGAGTTGATTTTTATCATAATGTAATCTTTAAGCTGATCCTCGACACATTATCATGTGTCACATCATTTACAGTTGCCACGTCATTGCTGATATATTTTCTAAGTCACAAAAGCCTATCCACACATAGGTCTATTAATACACGTCTATGGATAAGTCTATTTTCCATGATCAAACTCACTCATAGTATAGTCTCATTGCTTCATAACTAAGTACAGGTCACAATCTCAGTTAATGTAAAACCTCGTAAAATTTACATACCTTTGACCTGTCTCGTCAAAGTCAAATGCCTATGCGCACTCTTGCGTTAGCATGCCTTCATGCATTCTCACACATCTTTAGGTCTCTCATGCCTTAATTTGCTCATTGTGCATAGCCTTGCACCCAAATCTCACGTTTCATCAAAGATTTCCATCAATGTATGCCTACACATGCCCACGAGTATTGGATCTCGCCTACTCTTGAGATCTTCATTGATATATCCCACTTTGCTTACCTACTTGCAAGTTTTATGGGATTGCTTGCCTACTCACAAGATTTTTCCTTGTTCCCTCGTTAATACGCCTTTCTCATGTCAACTCACTTGCCACGCATTGGCTATGACTTACCAACACTTATACGATCCCACAACTTAGACTTAGGGATCTAACAGTAGCTTACTGTTTATAACTTCACCTTGGAGGACATTCTTCTTAAGTAAAAATGAGTATAAAGTTTTTTGACACCACACATTGGATTTATTCAAACATGAAAACACTAGTGGTTTTGTGATTCGTTTTAAAATCTTTATTAGATCTATTTTATTGACATTTTACTTAGAGACTCAATTATACGACATGATTATTATAAGGAAACGTATTTATAAAATTTCCCTTATATATAATTTAGGATTTTAAAAAAATATTTTTTATGTGATGATCATTAGATGATCATTATAGAAGGATTACCAAATAATATTTTTTTTGCTTAACTACTTATCAAATATTCAACATTTATGCATATAATAAAGGTTGACCTTCACATTATAGCGAACTTAACATGCACTTTAAGATCTCTTAAGAACATTTAAGAAAATTTTAAATTACAAATTGCAAGTAGGTTTGACTAAGAGATCCATTTTAATCCAAATTCAATATATGATGATAAAATTTTATATTGAATTCAATTCTAATAAAAAAATTGGATTTTGATCCTATAATTTTGGATCAAATAATGATTTTGGTATTTTGTTTGAGTTTATATTTATAAAATCAATCAAACTATAGCACAAAATCTTGATCTATCATATTAGATTATTAAAAGTACCTTAATTGCAAAAGCGTACCTGAATCCATTTGAATAATTAAGCTTAGAGTGTTGCAATTCCTTTGACTTTTGATCTTCTAATAGATGTAAATAAACTGTCACTTTTTTTTTTGATGGGTTATAAGAAAATAAAACCTAATGCTCTTTTAAACACCATAGTCACTTATTTATATGTATAATGTCTATTCCTAATTTTTGCATCATAACTTAAGAATATAATAGTAAGGTTTCTACAAATATTATGGACTAAACTTTATTAAATGATTTGGGCTCAATAACCTAAAACTTTTTTAAATCACTTTTTAATATTAGGTCACACCTTATAATAACTTGTGACATATAATTATATATAAATATGTAAGTACACAAAAAATCTAACAATTTCCCAGTTAGACTACATATATATAATTCCTTATAATTTTATGTCATAATAAACCTTATAAGTTCAGAATTGCTATTATTATGAAATTATTTTTAAACAATTCATTACATTAGTCATACTAATGCAAGATCAAAGGGATTTTAGTCATAATTATCATGACTAAACCTATCAATGATCACATACATCAATAAAATTAATGATATGGATCAAGTATCGGAAATTTCATGTCATATGATCTTAATATACCTATTTCCTATTTTATCTTAATTTATAAAATCCTTTATACTACAATATTGAGTCATACAAAATACATAAGTTATATCCTTGACTATAAATATCCATAGATATAAACTCCTACTAAACCAATATATCATCAAATAATAAAACACCCGTATGAGCTGTGTGCTCATGAAAAACCTTGGGTGGTAAACCTTTGGTTAGCAAATCTGCAATCATTGAGTTTGTCCCTATATGTTCTATAAATAAATATCCACTCTCAATTCTTTCTTTAATAATTTGGAATTTGATGTCAATGTGTTTTGACTTTGACGAGCTCCTATTATTAAAATATAGTACTGCTAATTTATTCTCATAGAAATAACTTTAGTGATCTTTAAATACCTTTTATATCTCGCAGCCTAGTGATAAAATTTCATGGTAATATTCTATGATTAGATGTCTCATAACATGATATAAACTTAACCATCATGGTGGAAGAAGTTATGAATGTCTACTTAGAACTCTTATAAGAAATAGCTCCTCCATTAAGCATATAGATGTGGTCTACAGTAGATTTATGACTATTTTGGCATCTTTTTAAATCAAAGTCGAAGTATCCAATGATCTCTAATTGATCTGATATCCTATATATGAGCACAAAATCATTTGTTTTCTTAAGATACTACATAGCCCTTTTGGCTACTTTCCAATGATCTAGTCCTTAATTCAAATATCTGCCCAACATTCTAACGATGTATGCAATATCTGGACATGTGCGTTCTTGAGCATAAATTCGACTTCCTACAGTTGAAGCATAAGGAATCTTTTGTATTTCTTTAGTTTCTAAATTATTCTAATCTCATTGTGTTAAAGCTAGAAGTTTTGCTAGTGGTATATGGGTTTTTATGATGAGTGAAAATTATGGCATTCTTTTTTATCATCGGTAGTGTGTGCATATGAGAATTTCTTTAAGCTCCAACTCTCAATTTTTCTTT
>JAOXYD010051812.1:0-13301 GCA_028565735.1 Pinacopodium congolense
ACCTTTTCATATTTTTTCAATTAAGTGACTAATCTTTGAAAAATTTTCAATTGAGTGATTAACGTTTAAAAAATTAACCAGAAAAGGTAAAAAAGTTTGAATGGGCCGGGCTGGGTCAGGTTGTCGGGTCGGGCCGGGTCGGGCCGGGCCGGGTCAACTAACGACGTCAACCTTTTTCACTCAACTGATTAACTTTTCAAACGTTAATAACTCAATTGAAACTTTTAAAAGTTTGATCACTCAACTGAAAAACTTCGAAAAAGTTGATCACTTCAATGACTATTAACCCTTTTTATATTTTTCTTGTGTGATTATAGGTGCATGAACACAAGAGTGACTAGGAGCTCGAATAAGATAAAAGATGCTAAATTTTCCGACATCACCCAACACGATAGAGATCTACAAAAATTGAAACTCCAAGAAGCTATAGAAGAAACAATGGCTGACGCACGAAACTATGAAAGAACTCTCGTGGGCTTTTTTGAGACATGGGTTCAACATCAATTAGCAGTGTATTACAAGAGATTAAACCGACATTATTCAACATGTTTCAGATTAATGTATAATTCTATTGGCTAATGAATATTCGAATACTCACTTGGTCAGCTTCTTAGAAATTTGCGACACCTTCAGATTTAATGGTTTATCAGATGACACCATAAGGATGAGACTATTCCAATTAACTTCAAAGATCAATCTAAGGCCTAGTTGAACTCTCTAAATTTAGGGAACATCACAACATGGGACTAATTATTGCAAGCATTCTTGTCCAAGTATTTCCGACTGACAAAAACAACCAAAATAGTTAAGGAGATAACGAACGTTTAGTAGATTGAATGGGAGTATTTGTTTGAAGCATGAGAGTGGAACAAAGAGCTACGAAGAAGTTTTCCTCACCATAATTTACCAAGAGCATTTCTACTATAATCTTTTTATAATGAAGTTTCCACTCCAGTAAGAGGAACAATAGATGCACTGACTATAGGATCTTTCATGCATAAGACAATTGATGCAGCTTATGATTTATTGGGGGAGATGGCCAATAACAGGTACTTATGGACAACAGAAAGGAGTAGACAAGCATCTTTTAAGAAGCATAAGGGTATTATAGCCCTGGACTCAGTTACTACTTCAGACAAATAGTCCCATCACATAGGTTACAGGCTACCTCATCACAGTCAGTGAAAGCAGTACAACATTGGTGCGAGTTGTGCGTCAGGAGAGTTATGTCATTATAGAATGCTTCTTGATCGCCAACAATGACCCAAAACAAGTAAACTATATGGGAGCGCCATAAGGGAGGTAAGGCAATAATCCTTACCCTAACACTTTTAATCTGGGCTTGATGAACTATCCTAACTTTTCTTGGAACAATGACAATGTAAGTATCAATACAAGAGCACAAGGACTAACAAACTTCCAATAAGATAGGATGGGATCATTGGATTCAAATATGGACAAGCTAATGGATGTGCTCAGCTCAAAATTCAACAATCAAGATGAGAGGCAAAAGAGGATGAAAGCTAAATTTGATCAAATAGTTAAAAATCCTGCTTCTTCTATGCATAAATTAGAGGTCCAAGTTGGTCAACTTGCTACTGATTTATCCACAAGGAATACGGGAAGTCTACCTAGTAACACTAAATCCAACCACCGAGAACAATTAAAGGTAATCAAGTTAAGGAGTGGTAAGGAGTTGGAGGAGGCAAAGGAGGAAGAGGCAACCTTGCCTATGGATGAAATACTAGACGAGAAGAAGGAAGATGTAGAGAAGCCTTATGTGCCACCGACGCCGTATAAGCCCAAGATTCCTTTCTCAAAAAGGCCTAAGAAGAATTAGATTGATATGTAGTTCACTAAATTTGTAGAGAAGCTGAAGAAGATACAGATTAACTTGTCTTTTGTAGAGGTCCTGGAGAACATGCTAAAATATGCCAAGTTCATCAAGGATATCCTAACCAACAGGAGAACTTGAAAGGACAACCAGACAGTGTCCCTAACTGAGAGCTGTAGTTCAATCATCTCCAGTCATATTCCATCTAAGTTGAAGGATCCAGAGAGTTTTACTATCCCTTATGTTATTGTTAATTTACAACTTTCAAAGTGCTTAAATGATCTTGGTGTTATTATCAATTTAATGCCATTGTTTATTTTTAGGAAGTTGGGACTTGGAGACATGAAGCCGACATGGATGCAAATGCAGTTGCTAGATCAGTCGAAAAAGAAGCTGATTGGAGTAATAGAGGATGTTTTAGTGAAGGTTCACAAGTTTATTATTCCAATATACTTTGTTGATTTAGACTTTAAGGAAAGCAGGAACTGTTTGTTAATTATTGGAAGGCCATTCATGACAACTAGAAGAGCTTTGATTGATGCTCATAAGGCAATGTTAGTTCTTCGCATTGGAGATGAATAGGCGGAGTTTAGTACTAGCAAATCTCTAAGAAGTCCACTAAAAGGAAGTTCATGCAGGATGATTGATGTAGTGGATGAATGTGTTTAGGAAGTAGTGAAGGAAGTTAATGAGAAAGAAAAGGCAAGAAACTATGAAGTTAGTGAAGACGAAGAGGAGTTAGGTGGAATAACGAAGGAAGATCATTTAGTGCGAACTGAAGCACCCACTCTGCCATCGAGTGAGAAACCACCTGCCTTAAAGTTAAAGAATTTGCCCAACCACCTTAGATATTCCTTTATAGGTGAAGGCCAAACACTACCAAACATTATTTCTAATTTTTTGACTAAAGAGCAAGAACATAAGGTGGTAGACATTATAAAGAAGTGGTCGAAAGGCATGGGTTGGCAAATTACAGATATAAGAGGGATAAGTTTGAGTGTTGTGATGCACAAAATCAAATTAGAAGAAGGATGCAAGAAAATGAGGGAGAGACATAGGAGATTGAACCCATACATGATGGAGGTCGTAAAGAAAGAAGTGCTTAAACTCTTAAATGCCAAAGATGTGAAGAGTCACATCTATTTCTCAATTGGGAAAAGTGTCACTTTATGGTGAAGGAAGGCATAGTTTTAGGACACAAGATTTCATACAAAAACAAAAGTTATTAAGAAGCTTTCGCTTCCAAGAAATGTCAAGGGTGTTAGAGCGTTTTTGGGACATGCTAGGTTTTATTGTCGATTTATTAAGAATTTCTCTCCGGTTACTAGAACCATTAATAATTTGTTACTTAAAGATGCATCTTTTCTCTTTGATGCCAACTATTTAAATTCTTTTGACAGGTTTAAGGATGCACTTGTATTCGCACCAATTTTAACTTCACCATATTGGTCCTTACCTTTCGAGATATGTGCGATGCTAACGACCACGAATTGGGGTGCGTTCTAAAACAATGGAAGGAGAAGAGATTACATGTCATCTACTACGCCAGTAAGACCTTGATAGGAGCCCAGTTGAACTATATAACTATCGAAAAGGAATTACTAGCTGTCGTGTTCTCATGCGAAAATTCTGCCCATACCTCTTAGGTTTAAATGTAATTTTTTTTACTACCAATACAATGCTAAGATATCTATCCCCCAAGAAGGAAACCAAACCAACACTTATGTAGTGTGTATTACTCCTACAAGAATTTAATTTAGAAATACAAAACTAGAAGGGAAGTAGGGAATGTAGTGGCAGACCACTTGTCAAATCTATATGGTGGGGAGATGCAATCAAGTGCAAACATCATTGAACACTTCCCTGATGAATCCTTAATGTTGGTAACCAATATTTTTATTCCATGGTTTGCTAATATATCAAAATACATCATAGGTGATAACCTTCCACCTAACTTAACTTACTAACAAAAGAAGAGATTTTTATTTTAGTGTACTCATTATTTATAGGATGAGCCAATCTTATATAAATTATGAATAGGACCATTCCTATCCTCGCTTTGCAATACTTATATTGTTGTAGGTGTGGATTATGTCTCCTGATGGACAAAAGCGGTAAATATCCCAACCAATGATGGTAAAGTCATACAGAAGTCCATAAAATGAGTATTAAATAAGTTTGAAATACTAAGGGTGATCATTAGTGATGGAGGAAGGCACTTTTGCAACAAGCTTTTTGAAGCCATGCTCAAGAAATACGAAGTTCACTATCGAATAGCCACACCTTATCATTCGTAGAAAAGTGGCCAAGTTGAAGTAGTGAATAGGGAGTTAAAACACATTCTAAAGAAAACAGTGAGTGGTTCAAGGAAAGATTGGAAACTAAAGCTTAATGATGTGCTTTGGGCATACCAAACTGCATTCAAGACACCAATCGGTACCACTCCCTTTCATCTTCTCTATAGGAAAGCTTGCCACTTACCCGTGGAACTAGAGCATCAAGCGTATTGGGCTACTAAGGCTTTGAACTTCAATGGAAAAGCAACTAGTGAGAAAATGCTACTACAACTTAATGAATTGGAGGAGTTATAATTTGATTCCTATGAGAATGTCAAACTATATAAGGAGAAAGTGAAGAAGTGGCATGACGCTCAGATCCAAAAGTAGGAACTCAAAACTAGTGATCAGGTATTATTATTTAACTCTTGGCTTTCCTTGTTTCCAGGAAAACTAAAGTCTCGTTGGAGTGGTCTATTTAAAGCCATTCAAGCATTTAAGCATGGAGCAGTTGAAGTGGAGAACAATAAGGGCGAATTATTTAAAGGGATTGGCCAAATATGCAAACATTATTTTGGAGGCATTCTTTCTAATGGCTTTCCTTTCCCTTCTTTAATCTTATGGCGATTGAGATTGGTCAAGTTAACTACCCCTTTTCTTCATATTCTCATTACTTCAAGCTTCACTTCCATATTACTTCCACTCTCTTATTTATTTTGTACGTTTTGAAGATTGCCTATCATCATACCACCAAAGAGGAAGCAATTGGAAAGAAAAATTCAACCGAAAGGGAAAGAAGTGAGATCTTAACAAGTAATTCAGGATTTAGCTCATGAATTTGGTGCACCTTTTCCCATCTTTTCTAAAGAGGAAGGTATGCTCCTTAGACACCTTCAAGGTAAATCCATTATTGCTTCAAAATATTAGAAATTTATGATTATAGACAATGTTAGGTTAAATGTAAAAATTGAACAATTGTGTAAAAAGGTTGGTTGGGAGAAGTTCATTCACTGTGATTATATGGTTTTTAATGAATTGACATTGGAATATTTCACAACTATTCAGTATGATCAGAAGAAATTAGATGAATTCCAGTTTAGGTTGAGAGGAAACTCATATAATCTCAATTATGACATCATGAAAAAAATATTTGGGTTGCCAAAAACAACGACTTAAGATTTCCATCCTGAATTTAATGTTAGGAAATTAGATGCTTTTGATGTTTATAATCCTTCCAATTTTCTCATCCTTATCCATGCCCGTTTATTTTTGCATAATTTATGTGCTATGTAGTTTGTAATAAATCTCAAAGTAACAAGTGTTCTATTAAAGAATTATTTCTCTTCTGGTGCATGGACACTAATCATAAGGTTTGGACATCCTATCATATATTTCATGCTTTAGCCTAAGAAATCACTACGAAACAAAAATATCTTGGCAAGGATCATATAATCATTGCTATTGCTCAATTTTATGATGTTAATTTTGATGGGATAACCTATGTGAATGTTGAGTATTTCACTCTTACACATTTACAACGTGCTGAAATTGTGGATCTAAAGTCCATGGCACTTCGAGATCCTAACACAAGACCTAGTATGAAACGAAAGAAGACCACTGGCCCATCCTTCCCCCACCATCCTTAAGTTAGCTATGATACTTTTTTTGATGATTGTGATGATGAGGGTGAAGGATGCAAAAATAAGATTCTGAATAGATGTCTCAATTCCATGGATGACAAAATCACTCAAGTGACCGAGAGGATAAAGTGAATAGAGCACCACTAACGTTACCAAACTAAGAAGCTTCCCAAATTCTTTTCAATGTAAGGGTTCCAAGTGCATCACCCACGCCATCCCCAGCAGAATCCCCATAAGTTTTCTTGCCCTCAACTTCCTATTTCATCTACATGTTTGCTTTATGTTATTTGCAAAGTTTGATGCTTTGTTTTGTTACTTTCATCTTTGTGTATTTGTCTTTAGTACTCTTTTCACACAATGATGATAATGTGTCTCTCAAGTATGGGGCAATAGTCTTTGCACTTGATTCATTATTATATGTGTTATACCATGACATTCTATCATGGTAGTTGGAATCAGATTAAGTGTGTGCTTGAAGTTGAATTAGGTGACTTGAGTGGAAGGTGAACATTGTTGATTAATTGAAGTAGTTGGTTTCATAAACTTAATAAAAATTTGATAATTAAGGGATTAGACAATGTTTGAAACTATCATGGATTTTCATATATAAACCTATGTGAGGCATTGAGCTTATATGACTACATTTCAATTATTTTTTTTCCTTGTTATGTGTGAAGCTCCCTTAGGAAGATTACCTTCAGAACTTGCTCTGAACTGGTTTGAATCTATTTGATGCATGTTAGACAAAAATTATTAAAGCCCTCTTCCTTTTAACCCTTGTCTTAAATGGCCCATCTATGTCATTGTCCCTCACAAAACCCTTTAAGCCTTTAAGCCTTTTTCTTTCTTGAAATTAAACACCTTATATTAAAAACCCAAAATCGCCATTAGCCTTATCCAATCACAAGTTTAATAAAGTACTAAAGGTGGATTAGTTTGGGATTTTTTGCTACATTTTTTCTTTTGAGATAAGCTGAGTAATACTTCTACTCTTAGAGCACATTGCATTTAACTACAGTTTTGTTCATTATTTTCGTGTTATTGTAATAAAAAGAAAAGAAAAAAATCAAATGAAAAAAAATAAAGAATGTAAAGAAAAGAATCAAAGTTAGCAGTAATAACTAATATCCAGTAGTTAGTTATTTATATGCATCTCTCATAAGTAAATTTTGTTGTCCCTATGTACATTAGTGATTTATGAATGCTTGTGAAGAACCCCTCAAACCCCTTTTTGAATCACATTGACCCTAAACCCATTACAACCTTAATCTAAGTCCTTTTGATTTATTTTGGCATGTAATCTGTGTGGAAGAGAATTGGTGAATTTGCAAAACTATGGTAGTGTGGTCTTTTAAAGGAAGTCTTGAGGGAAACACGAATCCCTAAACACTTAAGTGGAACGAGTGACCATCGTGAGGAAAATCCATTTTGGTTTTATTCTTACCTTTGATCAAGGGTATCATAATTTGAGCTTGTTTTTGTAAAATGAGGAAATTTTTATTATGTGTGTAGTAGCTTGATATTCGAGTTGCTAAAATTTGAAAGATTGCTTGCACTTGGCCTCTTTGAAAATGAATTGATGGAATGTAATGATTGTGTTTAATTTTCTTGAGGATAAGCAAAGGTCTAAGTATGGGGAAGTTGATAAGTGTGTTTTTGTGTTATGTTTCTAGGATGTTTTTAGGCATTTTAATTGTTCTTTGTGTGTTTTAATCTTAGTTAATATGAATTTTTTCATCCTTTTGTTATCTTTTAGGTGTTTGATTATTTCTTGTTTTTTTAATGTTTAAGGACAAAATACGAACTTATTTGAGGAATGATGTGTAGATAACAATTGAGACCCAAAACCAGTACATTTTTTTGTATTAAAATTCGGTGATGCCTTAGGAACTCTTAGAGAGCTCCAATTGCAATGAAATTTTATAAGGAGCTAGAACCACATGTTCGAAGCCTACATATCCAACTTAAGGTCAAAATGAGGTATGCGAACAAAGATATAGTGAAAATACCAAGCAGAGGTTTAAGATGGAAAAAGTTAGTTCAGAAGGGTGACGTGGCAAAACGTGTAGAGATGTGTTTTATGAATTTTTAGGTCTAAGAGATCGTGAGAATTAATCTAGAAGCCACATTCCGACCCTAGGAGACATCAAAGATGGAAAATAATATTTTCATGAGTGGAAAAACGTGAAGAAACTCAAGAATAAGGAAGATAATCAAGATTAACAAGCACTGTCCAAATTTTCTAGCAAAAGGGGATTCACCATCTTCATTAGTTCATCTTTCTTTTACTTCCTTTCGATATTTTATCTTAATACTCTTTGTTTGAACATGATTATGGATTGCTAAATCTATTTAAGGGTTTATTCTTGAATTTTTATCCAATTTTTAGTATATTGATTTAATGCATAGTTATTTTTATTAATTGTTAAGCTCATAATCACTTCTAATCCAAAGAATGTTTTAATTTATTTGAGTTAGAATGTGCAACAAGAGTTGATATCTTAATAGATCTACAGTTAACAGATTAATAAGTGGTTGAGGAGAGATCTTAACTATTTGATTAATTACCTGTAAGATTGCTTCACATTTAGTTGAATATTTAGGAAAGGTCTTATAGATTAAGAGATTGCAAGAAGGATGTGTACATGACACAAATTTAGGGTGTTGAACTAAAAGAGTTTCCTAATTAAGTAGGCAAGTTGTAAAAGTCTATTTATGGACTTAAACAAGCGTCATGAAGATAAAACATTAATTTTAATGAGAAACATCAAAGAGTTTGATTTTTTAAAAAAAATTAAATGAACCATGTGTGTATAAGAAGTTTTATGGGACTAAAATCATTTTCTTCTAGTGCTTTATGTACATGACATACTGCTTATAGGAATGAAATACCAATGCTCTAATCCATAAAGATTTGGTTGTCTAAAATTAATATTTGTTTATTGAATGCTTAATGCTTGTCCTGAATTGATCACTTAGGATATTACCCTCAGATAATATAGGATCCGACAGTGTCTACATGGGTTATTAGAAAACTAAATAAACAGTGTGGTTTAAAGCAGTGAAATAACCGAAGAGTCGGTTAATCATGAGGGCACTAGTCTTATATTAGGATAATTTAGGACTAGACTTCCTAAGCTTTAAACCTATTACCTAAGTCTGAGGCATAACCAAACCCCATCATACAACCAATAGAGATGAGTCAATTTCTTATCCATATCACTGCCTTAAATTAGAGAAGACCCTAGATTAAGCATCACTGATCCATCAATTAAATCATCAACTGTTAAGGTATAACTGAATAACTTAGGAAAAGAAATCTGTAGCTCTTTTACAATTAATTGGAATTTTTCTAGGAATTTTAGATTAGCTTTTAGTTAAAATCATAAAGTTGAGTGTTCTCTAGATAAATTGTTATCCGATTGACCTAGTACTTACATCCTATAAACTTCCTCGTGGGATCGATACTCTGAGTCTTAAATGTACTCCACTTTATTACTTGATTCGACCGGCACGCTTGCCGAATGTTGGCCTCAAATTAAATTGTTAAATTGTGCATGAAAGATAGATTAATTTGAGCTATTTTTGTATGTGGAAAACCGCAATCATATAATGTGACAATGATGTTCTTATTGCATAGGTGAAGATACCAACATCTCATTAGAAGTCTATGTATGTGCTTAGGAAGTTTCACTTAATCTAAGAGATACTAAAGTAAAAGGACATCATGTTAGAGCGAGTGATCATTGAAGAAAATTTGATAAATCCTCTCATTAAGCCATTGTCTTGAAAGAGTCATAATTGATATATGGATGGCTATAATATTAGCCCTGGAATAATTACTATATAAGTAGAAATTAATACGAAATTTAGATTACACTGTTCAATTATTGTTGAAATGCTCATGGTTGTTGTTTCATAAAGACGAGGTAATACTAAAATAATTAGGCTAACACGTATCATGTTTCTTTGTTATGAAGAAAGTAATTAAAGTGTGGAGACACTTAAACAAATATGTGGGTGCTTTTTATATAATAAGTTCATTGAATTGAATCTATTATGAGGATCCCAAATAAAACATTAATTGTGTGTCTATGGACTTACCCAGATTATAAAAGTTATTTTATATAGGAATTTATAACTTTTGATGTTACTTATGGTATACTCTCTATAGTGGGTCAATCGGTAATACTTGGATGTAGTATGAACTATATGGAGATAGTTGAGCGAATCAGTAGAAGATTTGTTACCCTAAAGTAATTAGGAACAATTTTCCACTCTTTTTGATTAATAATGATTTTGAAATTCTCTAGTCTAACTGAATTGAAACTTGAAAAAGTGCTTCTAAATAGCAGTTATAAATCATTTACTAATTAGAAAGAATGAACATGATTGGATTTTGTGAAGTAGCAAAAAATTATATGCCCTATTTCAAGTTAGAAAAATGGATAAAAAAATGATAAAATTATGCATTATAACCACGCATGGGTAGGTTAAATCAAACCATTATGGGATTACTAATATTTGGTGTGTCTTAACATATTGCTAGATATCAATCTTAATCAATGATTACAAATTTTTTAATTAGAGAATTAAAGATAAATGAAAAGGAATTTTAATTTTGAATTAGAATTATAATTTATAATCATTACCAACATATTAGGACTCTGATGACTTAGACATATAGGTTTATTGAAGGAAATCAAAATTTAATAAAGTTGGAATTAATTGTAAAGTTTAAGAAACTTTAGGGTCAAATATAAGATATTTAATTCGATTAAAATTAAATTATAAGTATAATGAAAGTTAAATTTAGTTATGATTTATATTTATTTTTAATATTAAGAAAAATATTATTTTACTATGTATAAGGTAATAAAAACCCAAGGGTTGCTAGCATAACTCTTTCCACCTCTCACAATAGGTTTTGAGTTCTCCTTTGGTAAAACTATAGATACCATTAGAGGAAAAACATTTGAATGGTTTTGGTTGATAGATTTTAGAAGAAATTATAAACTAGTTTCAACAAGAAAGCTATTATCAGGTATATTTGAAGTTAATTTCATGATGTTAAGATGTAACTTATAACATCGTTTTTTTTTTTGTAATGTTATGTTACAAATATGATTTTTCATCTTGAATGTCTTTTTATTTCGATCAAGTAGTAAAAATCAAACTTTCATTGCTTATTATTTGCTAGTTTTCACTATACTACAAGTATACAAGCCGTAACTTAAAGTATAACAGATATCGATCCTACGAGGATTGAATACAGTCATGTAACAATCAAAATTATGCCTTTTTTCAGGTAAATCAAATTATAGAAATCGAGAATTTAAACTAAGATTATGAAAATTCAATGTTTAATCGTAGAATAAAGAAAAACGAAGAAGATACATAATAATGGAGACTTATGGGTTACTTTATCCGTGTTTATCCTGCTTTTTAATACTGATGCAAATGTGTTTGAAGCTACATATCTAATTGTTAGACTGCCCTATCTCGAGATCTAATTAATTAATCCTAATTGAAATACCTACAAGTTGAATTGTAACCTCTTGATTCAAAATGCTACTCCTAAATATGCAATTGGATTTGAAGCAATCACAAGGATAATTGAGAAGCAATTAAGATCTCTCTTTCATCACTTGTTAATTTGTTTATTGTAAATTTATTAGGCCATCAAATCTCATTGTACATCCAAAATTGAATAAATCAAAACAGTCTCTCAATTCGAAGTGATTATAGGCTTAATATTTAACACAAACAACCATTCGTTAAATTAGTAAGTTAAAAGTTGGATAAACAATTTAAAAACAATCCTTAAACTAGATTTAGCAATCCATAATCATGTTCAAACAACCACTATTCAGATTTAACATCAAAACGAAGGAAATGGGAAGATGAACTGTTGATGATTTTGAAAGCCCTTTTTCTATAAAATCTGGACAACACCTTTATTCTTGATTTCTCCACCTCAATCTTAAGTTTCTTGATGTTCTAAAAATACCATAGAACTGACTTACACATATCATCCCATAAATCCTAGAAACCACTAAATCACTATGGCAACCTAGCCTGGTGAATCATCTTTTGTCACTATATCAACTTTGTTATTATAGGGACAAGGTTTTTGCCTCAAAACTCCTCTTCTTCCCTTTTTGGCCTCCTAACTCAATTCCACTTCAATTTGCATTAGATATTCACACCAAACTGATAGAAATGTTGCCCAATATCAACAATCATCATATTAAAACAATTAAACATTATAATAACATTAAACTAAATCTAAATCATGTAATTTCATCGTAAAAATGCATACTAACACATTAAACCGCTATAAAACTTACTTCGAATGCAACCCTATCAATATCCCCACGCTTAAACTTTTGTTTTTCCCTAATCAAAACTTAACTAAAGTAATGAGAGACAAGTTATGCAAACAAGCAAAGATCAAACACCTATATGAATTCAATAACACTATGAATGTAAGAATGATGAGAATGTAACAATGGCATAAGACTTTTGAATTTTGCTTGCCTTAGAACATAAACCATTTAAGAAGATCCAAATCAACTATTGTATAAAGCCTATATCTTGAATATATTTACATGGAAGATACATGTTAAGAAAGATATTAATCACCTATTATTACATCTACGACACTTATAATCATGCATTAATGGCATGAAAATCTCCTGATAATCAAAAGAATACAAGTTATGCAAAAAAACAATTAACAAACACCTATTTGAAAACAATAATAGTATGAATGTCAGCATGTAAAAATGGCATAAGTCTTCTGAATTTTGCATACCTTCAAACATAAACCATTCGAGAAGATCCAAATCATCTATCTTATGAGGCCCATTTTTTTAATGTCTTTATATGAGAGATGCATCTTAAGAAAGATATTAATCACCTATTCTTACTTCTATGACACTAATAATTATGCATTAGTGGCATGAAAATGTCACGAAAATCAAAATAAGATCCATAGGTTTTATTTCTCATATTAGCACACAATTCTTATTATTAATTTGAATGATTTCCCATATTTTTTATTTAAAGGCAAACACTTTGTTGTGAAGGTCCCCTAATTACTTAACTAGGTTTATTCATTTAAGCTTGGTTGGAGCATCATTCTAGCCTTTTGGCATGAGGGAAAATATTTTAAAGTGAATGTCCCTAGGTTATTAAGCTATATCACAGCTCACAACTGGCTACTGATTCTATTCTTAACCTAGTTTTCACTAAGGTCAACAAAATAGGAATGATATATTAAATGTATCATTAATTCCCTTACTTCATTTATATCTTATGTCCTTTCTTTTGAACCAATTTATTCTCCTGGCGTATTACTAGTGTTGCTTATCAAATTAAGTCTAATTAAATATAAATGTAATCAATAAGTGTCAAAGATGAAAGACTAAGTGAAGACTATCTTGATTAAGGTGCACATTCAATAGAAAGATGTTGCGTTGGTTAGGTGACTTTAAAATTGATGGTTGTTTGAAATGATTTTTACTTTTAAAACCAACGAACTTATAA
>JAOXYD010051823.1:0-13300 GCA_028565735.1 Pinacopodium congolense
CATAAACTAAAACCATTAGTGATTAAGCATGTTTTGTTATCATCAAAACTAAGATTGGAACCTCCCTTGGTTCAACATTACTCAATGGCATTTCTTTTCTTCTTAAAAAATTTCTCGTTCTTTGGCATTTATCACAAGACCTTACAAATTTAAAAGTTTCCTTGAATAATGTGGGCCTATAGAACCCTGATTCTAGAACCTTATGTGCAGTTTTAGCTAGCTCGAAGTGTCCTCCAACTTCTCTTGAATGACAATAAGTTCAAATAGATATCACTTCATCCTTAGGCACACATTTTCTAATAATTCCATCACCACATATCATATATAAGAATGGATTATACAAAAGAAACCACTTTACATAAAAAAGGAACTTCCTTCTTTATTGATAAAAAAAATCATAAGGAATATCCTTGCCAACTATATAATTAACACAATTAGCATACCGTGGCAAGTCATCCTTAATTGCTAAGAGATACTCTTCAGGGAACATTTCTTTTATGTTATGCTCATTACCTTTTTCCATAACGTCCTCAGTTAATCTTGACAAATGATTGGCAATAAAGTTTTTAGCACCTTTCTTATCTTTAATGGTAATATCAAACTCTTGTAATAATAAAACCCCATATGATCAACCTCTACTTTATATCCAGTTTGGTCATTAAATACTTTAATGTTGCATGATCACTGTATACTGTTACCTTTAATAACACCAAAAAAGAACGAAATTTATAAAATGCAAAGATAACATCAAGCATTTCCTTCTCAGTCGTTGCATAATTTTTCTGGGAATTGTTTAAGGTCCTACTTGCATAATAAATAGCATGAAAGATCTTGTTCTTCCTTTGCCCAAGAACTGCACCAATAGCAAAATCGCTTGCATTGAACATTAATTCGAATGGAAGAAACCAAGTTGGTGAAACTAGAATTGGAGCCCTTGTAAACTTAGACTTCACAAGTTCAAAAGAGTGAATATAATTTCATAAAAATGAAACCTTGAATCCTTGGTCAGAAGATCAGTAGGAGGCTTAGAGATTTAAAAAAAAATCCTTTATAAACTTCCTGTAGAATCCAATATGTCCTAGGAAACTTTTAATTACTCAAACTGAATTTGGAGGTGGAAGTTGAGTAATGACCTCTATCCTAGTTGGATCTACTTCTATTCCCCTACTAGATGTCTTATCACCTAATACAATACACTCTTGAACAATGAAGTGACATTTTTCCCAATTTAACACTAAATTTATCTCTTCATATCTCTTAAGCACCTTATCAAGATTTTCCAGACAATAATCAAAAGACAATCCAAACATTGAAAAATCATCTATAAAAACTTTAATATATGATTCAATCATATCAGCGAAAATAGCTAGCATGCAATGTTGGAAAGTGGTAAGAGCGTTGCATAGCCCAAAAGACATTTTCTTGTATGCACATATTTCGTAAGGACAAATAAATGTTATTTTCTATTGATCCTCCGGGGCAACTAGAATTTATAAATATCCTCTATATCCATTCAGTGCAAAATGAAAACTGTGCCCTACTAATCTTTCTAGGACTTAATTGAGGAAAGGAAGTGGAAAGTTGTCCTTTCTAGTGGCGTCATTTAACTTTCTATAATCAATGCACATGCGCCAATTAGTAACCTTCCTTGTTGCTATTTGCTCATTCTACTCATTCTAAATCATCGTAATATCTCCCTTCTTTGGTACTACTTATACTGGCCTAACCCAAGGTGAATTAGAGATTGGATAAATGATTTCGGCATCTAGTATTCTAATAACTTCATTTTTTACAACTTCCTTCATGTTTGAGTTTAATCTTTATTACGATTAGACAAAAGACTTGCTACTCTCTTCCATAAAGATCTTATGCATGCAAACAGAAGGGCTTAATCCTTTAATATCCAAAATTTTCCATCCTATAGCCTTAACATGCTCTTGTAAAACTCTTAACAACTTGTCTTCCATGGCATCATCTAAAGTTGATGAAATAATCACTCATAATTGTTATGGAGGGTTCAAAATGGCATACTTTAAATGAGTATGAAGAGGCTTTAATTCTACTTCAGGTGGCTCCTCAATTGAAGGCGTTGGTAAAGGCTTTATAGGCCTCTCCAAATTATCAAATCTCTTCAAATGATGCCATCCTGAAGGGGGCTTCCTAGCATCTAAAGCTTCTAAAACTTCTACTACTTCATTGTCATTAGGATCTATGGACTGAGAATGGATTAGTACTTTTTGAAATGAATTTGAACATAATTCAAACAAAAGGTCACTAAAACAATGTTGAATTCCTATAAAGTTGCAACAATCAATGTCCATTAGGTGCTGCATTAACTTAGTCATGTCAAATTTTATTTCTTCTTTTTGGAATATCATAATTAATTTACTACCATGCACATCAATTAGTGCCCTTACTATAGCCATGAATGGCCATCCAATAATGATAGGTACCTTACTGTCTTTTTCCATATCTAACACCAAGAAATCCACTAGAAAGATAAAATTGTCAACCTTAACCAAGACATAGTCAATAATCCCACGTGGATAAGTGATTGAATGATCTATTAGTTGTAATGAAACCGTTGTAGGCTTAGGTTAATCCAATACCAATTTCTTGAAAATAGAGAAGGCCATTAAATTAATGATAACACTAAGATCCATAAGTACTCTCTCTATTTGTAAACCATCTATGGCACGGGGAATGATAAAACTACCAGGTCCTTTAGCTTGGCAATTTTCTTAATAGGATTGTAGAACATTCTTCATTGAACTTAACCATTTCAAATTCATGTCATTTCCTCTTTTTTTATAGGAAGTAATTTCAAAACTTTACATAACTTGGCATTTGTGTGATGTCTTTTGCAAAGGGGATGTTAATATGTAATTTCTTAAACATTTCAATAAATACATCCTGAATTGCTTATCCAGTTTTGCATTCTTTAACCTTTGAGGGTAAAGAACATGTGGTTGGATTTGATTTTTAGATTCAATAACCACTTCCTTACCTTTTCCTTTCTTCTCCTTATTGATTCCACCACTGATTCATCATTTTGATCATTTTCTATAACTTTCTTCTTTTCTACTTCTCGTCTTTCTACTTCCTTCCCACTTCTCAAGGTAATAGACTTTACATGCTCTCGAGGATTGGATTTCGTTATACTAGGGAGCTTATTAGGGAGCTTTTCTTGCAAAAGTTGAGCAATTTTGGTAGATTTGAGTCTCGAGATTCTTGATGTTTACTTCGTGATTTTGCAATCGAAACTCATTAACATGCATAAACTTAAGCATTGTCTCCTCTAAACTTGGCTTTGCAAGAGGAGGTGGATTTGTTCTAAATCTAGGTGGTGGAGCTCTTTGTTGGGTTGTTTGACTTGGAGGTTGCTATATATTTCGATTTTCATGCCAAGAGAAATTAAGGTGGTTTCTCCATCTAGGATTATATGTATTGGAGTAAGGATAGTTCCTTTTCCTATTATATATCATAAATTGAGCTTGACTAGGCTCTCTTGAAGAAGGAGTACCTACTTGACAATTTATTGAAGCATGTGATCGACTACTAGAATGTTCACATTCTACTTGGTTGGCATGTCCACTACTTCCATCTCCACTAACCAAATTATCTATCTTCTTGTACAATAAATCCATTTGGGCTGCTAAAGCAATTGTATCATTAATAGCATGCATCCCATGTGGCTTTCTTAGATCTCGTTCAGAGTTATATTAAAAACTATTTGTCGCCATCCCTTATATTAAATGATAAGTTTCTTCCGTAGTTTTATGCTTGAAACATCCTCTAACAGTAGCATCTATAATGCACCGAGTAGAGGGTGTAAGGCCTGTATAGAAAATATTCACTTGTTGTTAGGTATTGAAACCATGGCTAGGACGTTTGGCAAACAATTCCCTATATCTCTCCCATGTCTCATATCAGCTCTCATTTTCATATTGAACAAAAGAACTAATTTCATCAATTTTGCAATATTTATAGGAGGGAAAAACTTAGCTAGGAAAAATTTCATTAGTTCATCCTATGTTGTAATGGAACCAGGTGGATGTGTATTTAACTATGCTAGAGCCTTATCTCTAAAGGAAAATGGGAACAATTTGATTCTAATGGTAGCGTTACGAACTCCATTGCTCTTAAAAAGATCACAAATATCTAGAAAGTTTTGTACGTGTTCATTTAGATCTTCAAGAGCTAATCCACTAAACTGAGAAGCTCTAACCATTGAAATAATGCTATGAGGGATTTCAAAATTATTGGCATTAATCATATGCCGTACAATACTAGCCATAGGTTTCCCTCTGTTTCCTAAAGCTAAATCTATCATAATTAAGGGTCTAGCACCATCAACAGGTGTGGTTCAGGCGGATCCACATCTAATTTAAGTGATTGATCAAAAGATTATTAGGTCTCTACTCCTATGAATTCAGATGTGCTTGCTTAAGTTTCATGTCTTTGCTTCCTAAGTGATTGCTAAAGTTCCAGATCAAATTCAAGCTTCTCGGGTTTTTATCCCTGAGTATGCATGCAAATATAGAAAGAAACAAGCAATTAAACTAAAAAAAAAACACGATTCAAAAAGAAAAACACACAAAAATAGGACAAACATAGCAATTAAAGCAAATATAAACACTTTAAACAATATTAACAGCTTTAGACTAATATCTCAAATTCTTCCTAGTATTCTAATTATAAATAGTGTAATTCTCTAGCAACGATGCCAAAAACTTGATGGTTCATTTATATTAATGTAGTTTCACTCAAATTAATCCCAAATTAATGTTCCTTTAACACACTTTTCTCAATTCGAGCCAACTCTAATGGCAAGTGCACCAATCTCAAGTAATAAAGTGGAAGTAAATTTAAGATCTAAATATCATTCCCATGGGGTTACCTCAATAAATTTAAAAGTACTAAGGCAAATTTAATCACAATGATCTAGAGAATCTCAATTGAATGAAAGCTTAAACAAGAATTACTAAACAAATTCAAAACATTCAAGTTATGTAGAATAACTTAGTTTAATAAAAGAAGTTGTCTTTATGGATAACATTAGTTAGGAATTTATTCTTCAATGACTTAAATGGATTAAAGATGGATTAAGGGACCTATTCTAGGATCACGTCACTTAATCTAAGCAATGTTATGGTTAAGACCAAGCTTAGTTTCTATATACTTATGTTGTAGTTTAGTTATGCTATAATCTTAAGCATAAGGCTTTAGTAGCAAGAAGTTTAAATCTAAAAATTCCAAAATTTAGATTCTGACCCTCAAGATAAATAAAAGTTTTTTTATTAAATTATTTTGATCAAGTTTCTTAAGGTTTTGTACAATAAATTAGGTAGATTTTTTGGATCCTGACTTATTTCTAGATTTTGTCTTACATGTTTAGTGTAAAACAAGATTTAATCCCTTCCAGAAGCAAAGAACAACCCTTAATCTAATAAGAAATCATATTTAGAAAATGCTCAGGTAATTTTAGAAACAAATCCTAACCAAAAACAAGATTAGCCATTCATATTAAGCAAGAAACAAATCGAAATCATCATATAAAGCATGTTCTTTCATAAATTATGAGGAAAGGTACCTTTAATAGATGAAAATTAGTTAAAGTGCACTAATTTCTAAATCTTGATAAGATTGAAATTTATTAAATTTTCATATGTTTTTTAATGCAAATTTAATCTTATTTTTATGTGTAAATAACTATTTTGTGTTCTATTTAAGTTTGGATGCATAATGTATTATTGAACACAAAAACATATTGATATGAGAGAAGTTTTTCTCTAAGACTAGATCCAAAGAGCTCCATACGATCTCAAATTTTAGTTGATAGTTAATTATGGTATTTTTAGGCAATTGATTCTTTTAATTTGGTGAACAAGGATTGATTCTAGATTGATTTCTAACCTTTAAGTTTTTCTTTTTCTCTTGAGCGCTTGCATGTGTTAGTAATCCATTCATATGATATTCGATGTTCAAGTACATTTTGTAAGATTTACAATAGGAATGTGGGATGGGATGTTTGAAATAGTTGTTGAAAAACAAATGAAAAGAAGGGGAAAAAAAGAAAAGAAGAAAAGAAAAAAAAGAGAAAAAGAAAAGCATCGTTGTGCTTGAATTGTTGATCAAACAATTATTTTTTTCCATTGTTGAATAAAAAGTGTTGTTATTTCTCTTGTGTTGTTGTGTCGTGGGCAATACTCACTCCGCTAGGTTCAACTCAAATTCTTTAAGGTTGAAGGTATGAGTGGTGTTTTTAACCTAATAACTGGGGTTGTTCATGACAAAGTATTCACTTTCGCGTCAAGAAGTTAGATGACCTACGAAACAAACATTGCTCAAATATCATATTGTATCGCTTCTTCATTTGTATTCGGTGTTTAATTTGTATTTAGTCATTTTAAATATTCTTGACTATATTCATGTGATGGCTTGAACAATTAATATTATGCATTTGGATTACTTTCTACTAACATTGTACCTGTGCATGTGATAACCTAAGTTTTTTTCATGAAAGAATTAGGATTTGCAAACTTGATTAAAGGCATTAATTGATTTTCTTTTGTACTCAATTAGCTTGAAACTTCATTTTGAGATTACTAGAATGAAGTATTTAAATCATTGCTTAAGGACAACCAATGGTTTAAGTGTGGGGGTGTTCGTTTGTAAAATAAACTACGACTACGAGTTTTACGCTTAAAATCGCAAGTATACGGGTCATACTTGTAGTAAAGAACAGATATCGATCCCACGATGATTGTATGTAGTCACCCTATCAATTTGGCTTACACTTTGTTAAAGAAATCCATTTAAAAAATAAAAAACAAATAAATGAGACGCAGACAAATTTAGGAGCAAGAGCGAGCAACAAATCCAATCGCAAACGCAGAAAATAGAAAATTCAGAGAAAAACAAGATTTAATCATAGGATTTATCATTATCCTTATTTCTTTCCCTTTGGTTAATTAACCTAATTTATATTTAGCACAAAATTTCCTAATATTTTAGCTACCCTCTCTCAAGGTGCAACTAAATATCACTAGCTAAATAAATTTAGGATTAACGTTAGGATCTCTCGACAAGCAAAGCCTTTCCTAAACCTTTAACTAGATATGAAGCTATCCTATAGGCAGTATATTAATTTATTGAAATCTCTTCCTAATAAATCAATTCCTTATTGTCTATAGGACCATTAAATGCCAACTCTCATTGTACATCTAACCCAAATTACCCAACTCACTCTATCAGTTTGTTATAAGGTTTATGTACAATAAACAACACAAATATTTATAAAAATTAAATTAATAACCAAAGGGTCCCAAATAATTCAGAAAACAAATCCTAAAAATAATTTAACCACACGTAATAATAAAAATAAATTCCATCAAATCTATATTCTTAAAAAAATATATAACATAATAAAAAATAAAAGCAAACATAAAATTAAATGAAATAAAAATAAATCTATAAAAAATAAAATATAAAACTTGACGAACTTGAAGTTTTTATGCTTTGTATGTGTGCTGCCCTTTGTTTGATTTTCTGTCCGAGTCTTCCTCCTTGCTTGGTTTACTTCTCTTATTCTATGTTTTGTCCGACGCTGCTCCTCTCCCTGCGCCTCCAACTATGCTGTTGTCCTACGTGTTTCTATCTACTCTTAATTTTGTCCGAGTAAATTGCTGCTTTTGTGTAGGTTTTATGCTGCTTAGATCTGCTTGGAGGGCTGAAAGACTGGAGTCGGGCCTGGGTGTGTGCTGCTGCTAGGCCGGGAAGCTTGGATCTGCTGCATGAAGGTGGACTGAAGCTGGGAGGAAGCTGCTGGGCTGATACAGAGGACTAGGCTTGGCTAGGTGGCCTGGAAGAGAAGAGCTGGACCTGGAGGACATCTGGTCGGTGCAGCAAGCGAGGCATGATCTAGGCAGACTGCTGGAGCGGATCGAGGGGGGAAGCGGGCTTGGGCAAACTGGGCGTGAGTCTGGACGAGCGCGGTCGGACATGTGCATGGGCTGGCGAGTCATGGGCGAAGACACCTAGATGCTAAAATGCGGGCCTAGACCTGCTGCACCTGGCTCTGCGCGGGCTTAGACTCTAGCTTGGGCTGGTGAGCTATTTTTTCTCTGTTTTTGTTTTCCTTTTTTTTTAATTTAATTTTTAAATTTAATTTACCTACACAATAAATAAATACACCAATAAAATTTAATTCTAACCCAACATTAATAATTAAATAATAATAATAACGCAAAACACAAACAAAAACACTTAAATAAACAAAACTTACTCCAAATAAATACTAAACATAAACAAAATAACAATTAAAATTATACTAAAAAACACACAAAATAAATATTAAAACACAATACTAACAACCTATTATGCAATAAACACATGAAAAAAATTTAGAAAAACACATTCAAAAACACAATTATCAACTTCCCCACACTTAAACCTTTGCTTGTCCTCAAGCAAAATCAAACATAACCATTCAATTCCTTCACTTCATTGTCATAAAGATCAAAGCATGCAATCCCACAAATTTTAGCCAACTCAACCATCAATCTAGTACATATATCATGACTACTTTTCATTAATGTGCATAAGCAAACTTAACTTATGAAACCATTGGTCAAAGATAAGTACGAATGCAGAATGAATTCTCCCTCACAGTTTCACTCATTTCTCTCAAGAGTTTGATGGTTCATGTTTCGCTCAAGCTTTCTATAGGAAACTACACTATCATAGGCTTCCTAATACACCAATTCTTCTCTATAATGATTGCATGCTAAAATAGATCGAAAGAACTTTGGTTATGATTGTAATGGGGTTAAGGTTCAAGGTGGGTCAAAAGGGGTAAAAGGTTTAATCACAAACATTCGTAAAGCATCAAATGCATAAAGAGATGACAAATATAAGCTTCCGAGATAAATAAAAGAATAATACTACTACTCTGATCTTATTGATGCTACTAACTGTTATTCTTTTTTTTCTTTTGTTTTTTCCCCTTTTTTTTAACATGCTAAAATTGATCAAAAGGACTTTGGTTATGCTTTTAATAAGGTTAAGGTTCAATATGGGTCAAAAGGGGCAAAAGGTTTAATCATAAACATTCCTAAAGCATCAAATGCATAAAGAGATGACAAATATAAGCCTCCGAGATAAACAAAAGAATAATACTACTACTCTGAATTTATTGATGCTACTAATTGTTTTTCTTTTTTTCTTTTTTTTCTTTTTTTTTCTTTTTTTTAAACAATAATAAAGAAACACTAAAAAAAATAGTAGATACATGAAATGTGCTCAAAGAGCAGCAATATCGCTAAACTCATCTCAGAAAAAAATTGTAGCTCAAAATCCAAAATAATGCATCACTTAATACTCTACTAAGCATGTGAATTGGTTAGGCTAATGGGGTTTGGGGTTTTAAAATGGGGTTTTCAAGAAACAAAGGGGTTAAGGTTCAATGAGAGTGGCAAGGGATAATAAAGGTATGTCATTTAAGCCAAAGGTTTACACAGAAAAGGGCCTTAATCATCTCTATTAAGCATGCATCTAGTAGACTTAAACTAATTCAAAGCAAGTTCTGAAGGTGCTAACCTAAAGAAGCATCACTCATAAAAAGAAATGAAATGAATATAGATGGAGTCATATAGGCTTAATCCTCACATTGGCTCAAATGAAAATTCATTATGCATCTCTACACTACCTCATTGCTCAAGTATCAAGTTCTAAATAAGCTTATGCAACCAACTACTCTTCATCATTCAATATGGTTCACTATCTACTCAAGTAGCCTAATCCGAGTTCAAATATGCATTCAATCTCATTCCAACTAGCATAATAGAATCTCATGGAAAAAATAAACAAATGATTCAAGTGTGTATGCATTGCTTACACAAAACAACACGCTGATATGCCTAAAACATTCATCCTATACAGCAAATGCAAACAATGCAATCACAAGTGCAACACATGCAACAACTACCTACTAACTTCCCCACACTTAAACAACACATTGTCCTCAATGTGGAAATCATAACAAAAGAATTCAACAAATACAGAACAAAAACAAAATGCAAAAGGATTAAGGGTTAAAAAGGCTTATGCTAGTGTTCGTTAGTCCAAAATGTAGGAAATCTTCTTCTACTCTTCCTTTGGTCCTGCAATAAGCTATGATATGCAATAACCCTTCAAGCTTCACCAAGTTACCTAAACAACAAGAGATCAAAAGGAAAAACAAACTAACGATCAAACAAACAAAAAACGATCAACTCAAAGCAAAACAGCATTGAACACAAAAACAAATAAATAAAAGAGAAACATGCTAAGTTAAGGTCATTAGCTTGACCATTACATATGCAATCTTGAGAGAGTAAATGAAAGGAAAGAGATAACTTCCTCTTCTTTTGAGAATTCCCCTCCAAAGTATAGCTTGCATCGATGTCCATTAACCTTGAATGCTTCACCCTTATCATTTTCCAACTCTAAAGCTCTATGGGGAAACACTTGAATAAGCTTGAATGGTCCACTCCATCTTGACTTGAGCTTTCCAGGAAACAACCGAAGTTGTGAATTGAACAAATGCACCAAGTCCCCACTCTTGAACTCTTTCTTCTTGATGTGAGAATCATGTCACTTCTTTGCCCTTTCCTTATACAGCTTGGCATTCTCACAAGCATAAAATCTCAACTCTTCCAATTCATCAAGCTGTAATAATCTCTTCTCACTTGCTCGCTTCCAATCTATGTTCAACTTCCTCATTGCCCAATAAGCCTGATGCTTCAACTCTAATGGTAGATGGCAAGTTTTTCCATACACAAGTTGATATGGTGTGGTACCTATGGTGTCTTGAAAGTTGTCCTATAAGCCCATATGGTGTCATCTAGCTTCAAAGCCCAATCCTTTCTCAAAGTGCTCACCACCTTCTCCAAAATCTTCTTCAACTCTCTGTTCACCACTTCCACTTGGCTACTACTTTGAGGGTGGTAAGGAATCGCCACTCGATGATGCACATTGTACCTTTTTAACAGAGCTTTAAAAGGCTTGTTGCAAAAATGACTCCCTCTATCACTTATGATTGCTCAAGGCACCACCTTGCCATCATTGGTTGGGGTAGCTATGACCTCAACCCACTTGGAAATATAATCAACTCCAACCAACATATAAGAATTACTTGAGGAAGATGGGAATGGCCCGATGAAATCCAATCCCTAAACATCGAATATCTCGACCTCTATGATGTTGGAAAATGGCATCTCATCCCTCTTCGAAATGTTGCCCACTCTTTGACACTTTTCATACTTTAGCACAAAATTTCGAGCATCTTTAAAGAAGGTTGGCCAAAAGAATCCACATTCCGAAATGCATGCAGTTGTCTTGTTCACTCCATAATGTCCTGCATATGCTGAACTATAACAATGGGTCAAAACTTCAAGCATTTCATCATTAGGAACACACTTGCAAATCAAATTGTCAGCTAATGTTTTTTATAACATAAGTTCATCCCAAATATAACGAGAACACTGGGATTTGAAACGCTTCCTTTGTTGATAAGAGAGATTGGGAGGAAGAATACCACCCAAAAGGTAGTTAGTAATATCGACAAACCAAGGAAGAAAAGGACTATCTACCATCATTAATGCTTCATTAGGAAATCGATCATTAATTTCCTCCTCTTCTCCTTTTTGATGCCCTCCTTCAAGTCTCAAGAGGTGGTTCACTACAACATTTTCTGCTCCTTTCTTATCTTTATTCTCAAGGTCAAATTCTTAGAGTAGAAGTACCCACTGGATGAGCCTAGCCTTGGCATCCTTCTTGGTAAAAAGATATCGCAATGTAGCATGATCTATAAAAATAATAACACGTGAGCCTAAAAGATAAGAACGAAATTTCTCTCATGTAAATACTACAACAAGCAACTCCTTTTCTTTTGTGGTGTAATTCAGTTGTGCTCCCGTTAAAGTCTTCCTTACGTAGTAGATGACATGTAGTCTCTTCTCCTTCTGTTGTCCCAGCATACAACTGATGGCATGATCACTTAAATCACACATAATCTCAAAAGGGGTCGACCAATCCGATGACGTCAACATGGGTGCTATTGTAAGTGCCTTCTTCAACCTATTAAAAGCATCTAAACAATCATCATCAAATATAAAAGGCACATATTTAACCAATAAATGTGTTAAGGGTCTAGAAATAAAAGAACAATCCTTGATGAATCGTTTGTAGAACCCTACCTGACCAAGAAAAGCTCAAATGCCCTTGATGTTGGTAGGAGGTGGTAACCTTTCAATGACTTCAGTTTTAGCTCGATCCACCTCAATCCGCTTCTGTGAGATCTTGTGGTCCAATACCACTCCCTCTTAGACCATGAAATGACACTTATCCTAGTTCAAAACTAGATGAGACTCCTCACATCATTAAAGCACTTTGTCTAAATTAAATAAACAATGATCAAAAGAATCTCCAAAAACAGAGAAGTCATTCATAAATACCTCCATGAAGTTTTCATTCATGTCCACGAATATTGCCATCATGCACCTTTGGAATGTTGTAGGTGCATTGCATGTGCCAAAAGGCATCCTCCTGTAAGCAAAATTCCCATAAGGACAAGTATAGGTGGTCTTCTTCTGATCCTTCAGATATATAAATACCTGATTGTAACCTTATTATCCATCAAGAAAAAAATCAAATGCATGATCAACTACCCTCTCAATCATTTGGTCCACAAAAGGTAAAGGGAAATGATCTTTCTTGGTAGCCAAATTGAGCTTTCAGAAATCAATAGACACTCTCCAACTTGTGATGGTCCTAGTAGAAATCCTTTCACTGTGATCATTCTCCATCACTGTCATACCTCTCTTCTTAGGCACACACTGCTCCGGACTCACCCACTCACTATCTGAAATGGGATAGATGATCCCCATATCTAAAAGCTTCACTACTTCCTGCTTCACAACCTCCTGCATATTTGGATTTAACCTTCTCTTTCTCTCCCTCAGTGTCTTACAACCTTCCTCTTGGTTAATCCTATGCATCACAACATTGGGACTAATCCCCCTAATATCAGAAATCTGCCATCCTATGGCTCTTATCCTCTTCTTAATGGTCTCTACCACCTTTCCCTCTTGCACACAATCTAATTAGATGGAAATGATGATGGGTAGAGTGTAGTCCTTACCTAGAAATGTATATCTTAAGTAGGAAGGTAAGGGTTTAAGCTCTAAAGTGGGTGGCTTAATAATGGAAGGTAGTGTGGGTGTAGTTTTTCTCTTTAATTTATCTTTCTAAACTCCCT
>JAOXYD010051844.1:0-13299 GCA_028565735.1 Pinacopodium congolense
AACTTAAACCATTAGTGATTAAGCATGTTTTGTTATCATCAAAACCAAGATTGGAACCTCCCTTGGTTCAACATTTTTATATCATCAAGTGATTACTCCACTTGAATAAATGAAAACAGAACTTTCTAAAATTTCAAATGAAATTAATTACAAATCACATTTTACTCTCCTTACTTTGTTCAAAAAATGAACCTACTTAATTAGTTTATGAGTCCATGAGTTACTGGATAGCACTTTTTGGGTACTAAGGAGATATCCTTATTGCTTCCTCACTAGATATCAACTTGATGTTTGATCAATAAAAAAAATCTTGAGGGTTAGTCAATTTTATTCCATTTCATCCTTTTATGGAGGTTAGTCAAATTTATTCCCTTCCATCCTTTTGACTTAAGGTTCTACGCTCTCCATTTATCATAAAAATATATATCTACATGTCCAAATTATCAATAAAATGAAACATAATGGGTGTATGAGTATGCATTTTATGTGTTACTATATGCATTATTTGGTTTTGTATCATAATGCACATTTTCATTTCTAGTCCTTTTCTTACTATTTATTGTCCTTGGGTAATAATAGGACATAGGATATAAGTGGGATGGGTTCTTAGAACTATACACATAAGGAGTATGAAAATGGAATGTGCCATTATTTCATACATGAAGCTTAAATAAATGAAGATGTATGTAAATGTTGTGTCTACTCTTGTAAAAGGAATTTATCTCAGAGATTTTGATCTAGTTCCCTACATGAATGTATAATGTATTTTTCAAGGATGGGATCCAGAAGATTGTGCAATATTTTCATAAGATGGCTTAGGTATATGTTCATCTTCTACATTCTTTCCTTTAATAAAAATAGTTGTAGCATTTGTTTATTCATTCCATGTGCATGTCATAAGCCATATTTATCGTTTGATACCTTTTATGCACATTATATACATTCTAATTTTTCATTTCCTTCATTAAATTTAAGTAACAAGTTCTTAAAATGTTTTAATTCCTTTTTTAAAGAAGCATTTTCATCTTTCAATTTTTTCTAGTCATTATTATCCACATCCTTTGATTCTTCAATGCTATGTAATTTTTTTTATTTTTTCATTCTCTAATTTGTATGAATCTGGAAATTTTAATGTTTCCATGTACACATAAGATAACTTTTTCTTTTTCATAATCAAAGAATTGAAAATTTTAACTCATTCTTCATAAGATAACTCATCAGACTCATAATTTTAATAAGAAGGAGCCTTATTATCATTATTACTAAAATTTGAATGATAGAGTACCTTATTATTAGACATACTACATTTAAGCGGGGATGAATTAGGTTTTTAAGAGACTCTCAATTAGTAACCTAAGCCATTGTAACTATTTTTCATCTATTTGCAATTCTAGAACCAATTTTAAATCTATATGGAAATGATATTTCAATTTAACATAACAATTTAATTAAAGGAAATTATAAATCAATAATAACTTGTACAAAATTAGAAGGATTGGCCAAAAAGGATACAGAAGAAGTTTTATAGAGATTTAGTAATCAGTTCTAAGTTATGTATAAGTATTAAATAAAATACAATCTAATCTCAAATCTAACTATTACAAGATCATCAAAAGGCAAGTGCACCTATCTTATCATAGTATAGCTCACAAGAGTCTAAATTGTCTTCCCATAAGGATTGTAATGGGTTACCAATAATTTCCCTCTTTTTAATATCTAACCTATCCAAATTGAGTGAATTGACAATTAATTAAATTAAACTAAGTAACTAATTAGAAATTCCAAAGTAAAATTACAAAATTACGATGCAATCAAACAAGTTAAGAACTAAATGATTAATCCTCTGAAAATATATTCATGTTCATTATTTAACTTTAAATCAATGGATTTTTGTATTTGCTCAAACTATAGATTCCCTAAACTAAACTATACTTTGTTTTGAGTTAATATAATTCCTATTCTCTTGATTGATTATTTATAAGTTCTTATAAATTAAAACCCCAACTAGAAGCATGATTTCAGTCTAAAAAATCTATTATTTTGACTATATTCACACCTAATTTGGAAATATTATGTAAGTCTACTTCTATATCTTCATAATAGATTAATTATGCATTGATTGATCAAATACGAAATAGAGGACACAAATAAAAAATACGAAAGGCTGGGTGAAAGATATTTCGACGATTCAGGACCTATAATTGATTATCGAAACATATAGATTGTGATTAATCTAAGATGATAGCCTATAGATAGAAACAAGCTCTTACATCCTAATTTCCTCCTATTTTAGATAAATCCAACAAGTTTTAGAAATATTCCTAACTATATGACAATTAAAAACAAGCTCTCAAGATTTAATGGCACAGCAGCTGTATTATTAGGGAATGACTAGCCTAAACCATAATCTCACAGGCTCAGATTGTGTAACTTAGAGAATTAAAATCCTAGGCTAAGTTTATTAAGTTTACCTACAAACTCAATTATCCTATTGCCATTTATACAAATCACTAGGAATATTATGTATCATAGGCTCATTCTTAGTAATTGAACTAGAAACTATACCTAGGATGGCCAATATTACATATTAATCCCTAATCCATGTCATTAAACTGTAATTCCAATATAAACTTGACCTAAAACATAATGCCCAATATCAATCCTGTCAATTCTCGCAATTTTAAGTCCAAAATCTCAATAATATCCTCCAACCTATGCCAAATCTATCCTAACATCACAAAAATAACAACAACATAATTTGAAAATAAATGAAATATAGTCAAAATTGTAGAAATTAACAAGGAACTAATAATAACAAGGCTAGAATTGATATAACAAGAAAAATAAAAGAAAAATAACATTAAAATCCTAGAAAATGAAGAGAACAAGATGATTCTCCAAAAAGATGGAGGCAGCTAGACAATGGTGATTTTTGCCCATATTTAACCCTTTTATATGTCCCTTTGGGTTTGGGATGGTTCAGAAGTGAAAATGCCATGTTGCCTTTCTTTTTGTTGGCAGACAGATAGTTAAAAAATAATTCAATATGCATATTATCCAACATTCAAGCCATTTTGCATAAGATATCACGCAAAATAGTCAAGGATATTCAAAGTGACTAAATACAATTGAAAAAATGATACAATTTTGAGTTTTGAACAATATTTGTTTAAGAGGTCGTCTAACGTTTTGAAGCGAAGGTACACATTTTTTCATGAACACCTCGATCACATTTTTTTGGGAACACCCTCGATTACAATGTTAGATCACCTTCTCAAATAGTCAAAAGTACTACTCATAACTTTAACCTTACATTGGGTTAAAGCTAGTGGAGTGAAATTTCCTCAACACACATAATAACACAACAAAAAATGCTTTTTATTCAACGACATAAAAACAAAAATGCTTTCAACAACAAAATAATAAGAAAGCTTTTCTCTTTTTTTCTTTATTTTATCTTTATCTTTATTTTGCTTTATTTTTTGTTTTTTTTGTTTTTTATTTTTTCTTTTGACACTTTATTTTAAACATCTCGTTTCATAATCATATGACAAACCATACCAAATGGACTTAAACATTAAATATTATACAAATGGGTCACTAAATAATAGTAAAGCACTCAAAAGAGAAGGAAAAGAGAAACATTTAGCATCATTTCAAAAGTTGAGCAAAGATCCTCAAATTAGAAGCACCAATTCCCTCTAAGTAGCATAATTAACTATTAACTACAGATCATAATTATTTCAAGCTAACACATTCAAATCATCACTATCAAACTCACAATAACTTAAGTGTGAAAAATTTTAAACTTGCCTAATCCCCACACTTAAATTAGACATTATCCTCAATGTCATAGGATCAATAAAAACATGAAAGAGGGACGAAACAAGAAGTAGCCCCTAATGCAGCCAAACAATAAAGTCCTTGAAAAAGATAGATGTTTGCTTTTTCTCTCACTTTAACACACCTGTAAAAGAAATGCACTCAAACAGAAGCAACTAAAGACTTATTGAACAAAAAAGAAATGAAAAAAAAAACTTAAAGGAAAGGATGGATTGCCTCCCGACAAGCATTTCGCTAAGGTCATAAGCTTGACCCTTGCTATATGCATCATCCTTCGTCAAATGGATGTTTGAGCCCGATAGGAAACATGCTCAAAACTCATGAATGAGCCTGAAGCAGATTTTCTCAAAAAAAGCTCTAAAACTAGATGTCACATAGCTTTGGAGGCGTGGAACCACATCATTTTGCCTTTAAAGTGCAAGCTCCACTATCTAGTATGCACATCTCCCTTTTAGCAAAATGGCCTCATTAGTTGCTTAAGTGATGGCTTAAAGGCTCATTATCTTATTAGTCACTTTCAAGCTTTAGCTTGCTTATCTGTAGCTTGTTCATCAAGTTAGCACCATGTAGCTTTTCATCTTTTTACTTCTCTTCTTCTTCTTTCACCTATAAACTACTAGGAAAAGGAAGAAAATTTGGGTTAGTAATCATAGAAAATGTGTCAATTAACTTAGGAGTTTAGACCTTTTCCTCTTGTAATAGCTCTTGATCTTGCTCTTTTGCTTTTGGTTTCTCCCATTGGTCTCCAAAATTATATGAAACTTCACACACCTCCTTCCTTAGTTCTCCCTCTAGTTGGCTAAGCCTACTTGAAGATACTTGGGCTTCTATGCTCCCTATCACCTGTGCTAATTGGCTCACATGATTTTCTAAGTTCTTTAAGCTACTCTTCATTTTTTACTGAAATTGAAGATTACTCATCACTGAAATTTGTACAATCTCCTCCAAAGACATTCCATTAACTTGTGGTGGCGATGGTGGAGGTAGAATCATGGATTGGAAATGTGATTAGTCTTAATAATAGCACGGTGGAGATTTGAGCTTGTACTGCTAGTCCTACAATATAACACATGTACAACTAGGATGACCTAAAAATGAACAAATATCACAAACCTTAACTTGTTCTTCATCCATTGGCACTCGTGTGGCTAAGAATGTGAAATTCACAACTTCATGTTCTAAACTATAAGTAGTAAGATATTGAAATTCATTATCAAAATAAGGATAATAAGAAAAATCATAATTAAAACCTTATTTGAATGATCCATGTCGTTAAAAGATTATTAAAATCTAAAAAAGTCATGAAATTAAAACAAACATAAGATAAGATGACCAAAAACCAAATATATATATATAAACAAAGAAAACACAAAAAATACTAAAATAAAAGCGCAGTTCCCTGACAACAATGCTGAAAATTTGGTAAATCTGTCATGGACCACCAAATAA
Source organism: Pinacopodium congolense (assembly GCA_028565735.1). Classification (NCBI taxonomy): domain Eukaryota; kingdom Viridiplantae; phylum Streptophyta; class Magnoliopsida; order Malpighiales; family Erythroxylaceae; genus Pinacopodium; species Pinacopodium congolense. The sequence goes on from JAOXYD010051844.1 coordinate 5,293, forward strand.
TAAAATACCTAACTAACCAAACTAACTATGTAATAGGGCAAGTCAAAATCGATCCCATAAAAATTTAGGTAAGCTTATAAGCTATTTCTAAGGTTGCACTAAAAGAAAATAAGAAGAAATAATAACCCTGGATGCAAAGGCACTAGAAAAGATAACAAACGAGGACAAAACGAAAGACAAGAAATAAAAAACAATTACGGAAGGCTAGGCAAAAGATATTTCTATGATATAAGGCCTATAACTGATCATCAAAATATATAGATTGTGATTAGTCTAAGATGCTATCCTATACACACAAACAACTCCTTGCATCCTAAGTTCCTCTTATTTTAGATAAATTTAACAACCTTTGGAAATATCCCTAACTATGCGACAACTTAGAATAAGCTCTATAGATTTAATGGCGCAACAACTTAAAATATTAGGGAACGACTAGTCTAAGCCACAATTTCACAAGCTTCGATTGTTTAAATTAATGACTTAAAATTCAAGGCTAAGTTGAATAAGTTTGCCTATAAATTCAAGTAGCCTATAGCCACATATGGAAATCAGTAGGAAGTTTACATATCACAAGCTCATTCCTAGCAATTGAACTAGAAACTATACCTAGGATAGCCAATCCTATATGTTAATCCCTAATCCATGCCATTAAATTGGAATTTCAATTCAACCTTGACCTAAAACACAATTCCCAACATCAATAATGTCAATCCTAACAATTTTAAGTCGAAAATCCCATTAAAACCCTCCAATATAAGGCAAATCTAACCTAACATCATAAAAGTAAGGACTACATAATCTATAAATAAATAAAATAAAGTTGAAAATGCAGAAATCAACACGGAGCTAAAGATAAAAGACTAGAATTGAATTAACAAGAAACCTCAAAGAAAAACAACACTAAAACCCTAAAAAATGAAGAGAACAAGATGATTCTCCAATAAGATGGAGGTAGTTGGAGAATGGAAGTTTCTGCCCTTCTTTAACCCTTTTGTATACTCCTTTAAGATGGTCTGGAAATAAAAAGACCATGCTGGCCTTATTTTTTTTCACTGGTAGAGAATAATATGATGGTATGTTTAAAATATAAAATGGTTTGGTAGTTCGTTATATTGCTTCTAAATTTCGAAACTATACGGTGATCAGCTGGACTCACCATGAAAATCCTGAACTTGTCTTATATAGTGTAAAATCTAGGTCTTTACTCCATTTTTGCTCCAAATCCCTTCCAAACTTCTTCCTTTTCAGCTTGTATTTATTTTCCATGTTGAAATCTAAATTTAAATAAAAAAGGAACACAAATTAAGTAATTAAACATAAAAATGTGATTGAAATGAAATTAAAATGCATGTGAAAACTTAACATATTTCAATGCTATCAAATAAGTAGAAAACTATATTTGAATATCTTCAACAAACAAGGCCTTTGTTTGTTTATTAAAAAATTTTGAAAGAAGAGAACATCAATGACATATAGTTTATTCCTAGAAGCTAGAAGATTTAGTTTAATAATCAACATTAGTATAATGAAAGAATATTAATTTCATATCACTTAGATATGTTAAAAATTATGTAATCAACTTATAAACTTGCATATGACTTTGTTAGTTAACTTATAAACATAGAACTCTCTTGATGCCTAACTAAATCAAAGCACTTTTCTCTTTCATATATGCTACTAATCTAGCACTTCAAAGGAACTCTCTATTAGGTAAATTGTCGGACATCTAAGAAAGTGTGGACTATCCTTAGCTAGTGATAAGTGACTTTAGCTGTACTCTATTTTCATAAGAATTAGAGCTAGTCTCCAGATCTAATGGATTATTTAGTCGATTTAGATCACATAAATCAAACTTAGGAATTTCAAACTTGAGGTATGAGGGATGCTACGTCGCATGGCATAATAATCTATAGGAAGGTTTCTTAGGAGGATATTAGATAAGGCTTTAGTGAATGATCTATGACTACCATAATTTCACCTTAACAAGGCAGATTTCTCCAATACTTTAATTTCATATCACAAACTTATAGAGATTTGATCTTAATCCCATGTTACCTAGATAATATGCCATTAGATTCTTTAATCATGCCATCAAAATTTGAGGACATAATCTAGTAGTGCTGGAAAGAATAATTTTCAATATCCAAGGATTTAAGAAATACAAATTTTGTTAGGAAATGGAGCAAGGTAAAGGAAGCTTTAAAGGTTTTAACTGGACATCTTTTCTTAAAGAAGGCTGATAGCCATAACTCTTATAAATAATTATCAATGGTCTCTTTATGTTGATGCTTTAAACAATTAGAAGCTCTTTAAAGAAGCTAATAAACTCAATAGTTATACTTGCACATTGAAAAATTTTCATTCTTAACTCATGAAAAAATTTAAAAGTTGTATGGTTGAGGTAAAGAGATAATAGGGATTCTCTTTTCCATAAAGCCATGCTAAGTTGACAAAACATGAAAAATAATCAATAAACTAACTAAATAAGTTGACCCCACTATATTTGAACCTTAATACCTTAAGCCAGAAGTCTTCCAGCTCTATCAATAACTATTAGGGATTGAGATAGTTGGTTAATCCATTAGACTAATACTATTCTCTATCATTGATAATAGGATCTCTAAAGAGTAAAAAACCTCATTGACTTAATTTATAGAGTTTGCAAAGATAAAAGAGGCATTAAAATCACTCCATCATAATAGGACTTTTAGTCTAGATAGATGTAATACCTACTTCTTGACCTGGTAGGGCTCCTAGTCCAAATGGATTTAATGCGTACTTCTTTCAATACTCATGGCCTAAAGTTAAAGATTATTCTATTCATTCCATATAATAATTCTTCATATTAAGAAAGATGTTTTAAAAGATCAGTAAAAATTAAATCTGTTTAAAACCTAAATTTCCTAACCTAATAGAATTACAAGATTTAAGCTCAATCTCATACTGTAGCGCATTATATAAAATCATATCCAAGATATTGAATCATAAGATTGAAGTGCTAAAAATTCTTGTTAGTACTTCATATGTGGCTTTTATAAGTCGAACAAACATAAGAGACAACATCCTAATGTCTTATAAGTTATCCAAGGAACATAATAAGTAAAGGGCAGCAAAAAGATATACACTGAAGATAATTTTTCATAAAGCTTTTGATTTATTGAACTAGAATTTTCTTAAAGAGAATTTAATAGTTTTTTACCAAGTTATTGGTATTACTTAGATTATGCATTGTTTATCTTCTCCGTCCTTTAGCATCCTACTAAATGAATAACTAGCTCAATTATTCAAAGAGAAAAGAGGACTAAGAGAGGTTGACCCCTTTCCCACTATCTCATCACCTTATGTATTGAGATCCTTTCAAGACTACTCAATCATAATAAGAGTATTGCTAATGATTTTTCATTTCCTAGTAATTACAGAAGATTGAATATCACTAATATTTCTTTTGTAGATTCTGTCCTTATTTTGTATGAAGCTTACAAATCATCTATCAAGTTAATGATAGATTTGTTAGTTTCCTTTATCTGTTTTTCCAGCCTGGCGAACAATCTACAAAAATGTCTCATCCTCCCATTTGTATCTATTAACAATTCTACTGAAGAACTATAAGAACCTAAAGGTCCGAAGCTTGCAATCCCCCATATCAAATCCCTTGGACTACTTTTAGCTCATTAAAAAGATACTTATAAAAGATATAATTATTTGAAAATATTCATGCCAAGATAGATAATTGGTTCAATAGAAGTAAGTAGGCAAAGTTTAATTTATAGTATCCACTCTTAACTATATGTATATATAATGAACTTCTCCCATGGTACAAACTAAAAAATTAATCAAATATGTAAATCAAATTATGAGTACTTTTTTATCGAGTGGTGATTTCACTAAGAATGTGAAGGTCAAAGTCAAATGGATGAATTTTTTTAAACCAAAAGATGAAAGGGGATTGGGCATTCATCCCATACATAAGTAGCCAAAATGAGTCTATTCAAAAGGATATGAAGGTTATTCACTGAAAATAAGTCTCTTTGGGTGAAATGGATCCATATATACTTGTTTAAAAACAAAAACTTTTAGATATTCTTACTAAATGTGGTGATTTAAACAACTTATAATTTTAATCAATTTAATAATAGGACAACCAAAAGCAAGCGCACCTTGTCAACAAGTAGCAGAAAATGGAGTAAACCCCGACCAGTGTTCTCCTTAGGAATCTAAGCGTAATACTAGATTAATTAATGTAAGATTATCTAGACAAGTGTAAGATGATTGATTAAGAGAAATAATTAAGAAATAAAAGAAAACGAAAACAAACAAGGTTCAATCTAAACATAAGCTAAAAGAAAGGATTCTATCAATTGATAATTTGGCTAGGGCTCGGATTACAATGGACTTAACAAATAAGAAATGCATTTCATTGGATAGATTTAAGTCATACATAAAAAATGCAAGACATAACCAATGGTTATGGAAAAAATCTTTTCTCTCCTAAACTCAATTCATCCATCTTGGTCCAATAGACAAATTGGAATAGAAGGAATTAATTTCAAGATGCCTAGAATTAAGTTCTTAATCCCAGGGACCCTTACAAAAGACTTTAGGGCTTGGTCAACACCTAATTTCAATTGTGATACCTAATTAATATTCCAAGAATTGAAAGCCTATGGTCAAAGTCCATTAATCTTCTAATAATCCTACTAAGATCGTTAATCAAACCACGATTATGTATTAAGCACTTTAATTGGGTAAAATTCTTCTAAGAAACATAAACCCACTCAAATCCTAACCCTAACTAGGCATTTAAGCACATGAATTTATCAATAGGAATAAGAATATAAAAATAAAACACATATCCATTGATAAATAACAAGAGTCAGTATAGGATAGATAAAAAAGGGAAAGGAAACAACTAATAAATGGTTAGAATCAGTTGAACTCCTATCTTTATATCACCTACAAGCTCTTATGGCTTCGAACTGATAGCCAATGTGAAGATTAAACAAAAGAAAAACGGAAACTATGCAAAACCTAAGAAAAAGGAAAAAAAAATGCTTCTATAGACTCTCCTCTCTTGTGACTCTTGATCTACTGATAATGAATCCTTTCTTTTGCATTTATTTTTGACTTTTATACTCATTTGGATGACGCTTGGGGCTTAATAAGTTATTCATCATTGTTTCAATTGTATTTTATGCTGACTTTAAAATGAAACACTATGCACAAGCGCTTATACGGTGGGTATTAGTCGACTGACCTTCACCATTCGATCAACCAATTATTCCTTGCGATCTTCATTCGTTCGACTAAATATTTTGTGCGATTGATCAAAAAACAAATGAAGAATTATTCGATCGACCAGTGTATGTTATGTCGATCGACCTTCATTTGGTCAACTAGTCCTGCCATTTGGTTAACTAACCTTAATTCGATTGAATGATCCTTTCCATTCAGTCAACTAACCTTCATTCGGATCAGTCTGACCTTTTTTATTCTTCATTCTGTTGACCAATCTTTATTATTCAATCAATCAACCTTCTCATTTGACTAATGCAGCTTTAAGCACCGAATACATAAATCCTCTTTCTTCACCAAAACAAACTCAAATTGCATCTAAATCTTCAAAACTCGCTCTAACACTAACATACACCTGAAATAAATAATAATAGCTCTATATTGGTGTAATTCAAACCATAAATGGACAAAAACATAATAATACGTGCAATCAAAATAAATAAAAAACGCTCATCAATAGCACCTCCACGCTTGAATTGTTGCTTGTCCTCAAGCAACTCACTTAGGCAATCCATTGAAAACCTTCTAAGGATGGTTAAAGGTTAACCAAGTAACTGAAAATGGTTTATGCAATTAAATACAATCAATATCATCCAATTCAAGGTTGAAAATGGCTGAACTCATATGGTCATTATACATAGCAAACTCAACTCCTCAAACATAATACTAACTATCAAGAAATTCTCTGTAATCGTTATGTAAACCTATCATAGATGGATGAATTAGTTCAAATCAATAGTTCACTCATTCAAAAATGTAAGATCCTCTAAAAGTACAATGCATCTAATCATTCCCATCAAATGTATAATTCTAGTTGGTTAACATAATGCCTTCTTCAAATATCAACCCAATTCACAATAATCCATCTCATATATAAAATGAACACAAGTAAGCACAAACGCACTTAAACACTAATGAGCAAAGGCTTGGTTGGGAGGTCACTTAGTTTTGTAAACACAAAAGTGAATAAATTTTAATGAATACCCCCGGTTACTTAACCAAGCCACCTTTCACCAACTTGTTATTACACCACTACTTACGGACTTCGTCCTGATGAGGTATGAAACCAGCGAAGTTAAAAATTGCTCAACTAACTCTCTATCTTTTTTTCCTTTCCTTTCTTTCCTTTCTCTCATTTTTTCTTTTTTATTTTGTCTCTCATTTTTGTCTCTTTGTTTTTCTATTTATTTTCCCTTGCAAAACAAAAAGCATTCTACATATAGAACATTATAATAATCGTCAAGCATCCATTTTCTAAAGTCATGATATAAACCAAATGTTATCTTTTCCTTAATATTCAGATTCAGTTGCACAGACTTCCAAATTCACTCACATAATCAAATTCATGGTGCATATATTAAATCTATTCCAAATTCACTTGCAAATCCATTGGAATTTCTATATTAACTTAGCATTATGCACAAGGAATTAGTTTCGCCATATATCCACAACCATAATTCAGAAAAACAATGATTAAATAAGAATTAGTCCATACTAACCATACCAATTACATTCATAACATCATGATGTACCAATTAATATTTAACCAAACTTAGCATGATTTCCAATCAAAATGACCAAGTTAGCTATAAAAGGACGCATAATAATCCAAGTTTATCAGTCTCAACATCAAAATCGAACTCATTCCCCCCATAATTGAATTTAACAAAGTCTGCGATGTTCACATAACATAAATGACAACAAAAGGAAAAAAAAGGAGCAATGAAACTTTCCTGAATATAAAACGTTGATGCACTGTAGCCATCCATGCTAACTGAAAGATAAGGGATCAAGACACAAAATAAGAGTGAAAGAAAAAGAGAAAACCAAACACATAAACAAAAACAAAAGACGAAAATTTAAATCTACAGTCTTACAAGGTTGGGTTGCCTCCCAACAAGTGCTTCTTTAAGATCCTTAGCTAGACCTTATTGTTAGAGAATATTGATTCTCTCAACACCTCCAGTTGCTTGTGTTAGGTACCATAGTAAATGATTTTGGCTTCCAATAATTTGCAATTGTTACACCAATAAAATCAATAAACATAAGGTCATATTTTTCTTCATGGAAGCACGCAACATCAACATCTCCTTCTTCCCTCTTGATTGGCTCGTTGATCAGCTCCTCAACACTTGTAAATGATTCTTCTTCATCTTGCTCACTTGGCTCCAATTCTGGACTATTAAAGCCCTTTTCTTGCTTATGTTCGGTATTGACTCCAACCAACTTTCCTATTTATCACACTAAGTAGTGGGTGAATGCTGTTATACTTGCAATATGGGTATCCATACTATCAAGCCTGGCCTCATTCGTGGATATGAAAGTACTTAGAAGCTTCCAATCCTGAATCCTCTTTTTGTTGAAGTGATTATTCTACTTGTAGGGTTAAGCTGGAGATAGAGGCCTCTGCAGATATTATGTGAGCTTCAGAAGTGGCATTGACCCTCTCTAATAGATCTGTTAAGCTTGATTCCTTATATGTAGAGATGGCCCTTTTCAATAGGTCACTCAATCTTTCTGTGTAATCAATGGATCCACACTTGAATCATTTTGGTTTGTGCTGCAATGAGATTCTATCATGCTAGTTGGAAAAAGATTGAATGCATGTTTAAACTCAGATTAGGCTACTTGAGTAGAGAGTGAACCATGTTGAATGATGAAAAGTAGTTGGTTGCATAAGCTTACTCAGAACTTGACACTTGAGCAATGAGGTAG
>JAOXYD010051855.1:0-13299 GCA_028565735.1 Pinacopodium congolense
GATATGCACTATTTTATTTAAAAGTTTGGAATGTAATAAATTTAATTCAGATAAATTCAATGTGCTGGTTAAATTATGTATAGTTGTTGTTTGAATTCTGACAATGTTGTGTATTATTTTGATATGTTTGAGTCCTAGTTTAGGTAATACCCACCTATCCTTTCAAGGGGTATATGGGTGTTACACAAACACACAAAAAAGAAAAAAAAAACACTAACTACAGTCTTATAATGAAAATCAAAACAAGTACACACAAATGTAGTTAAAGGTAAATTTCTAATTCAATGAGGATCATAAAGTGTAGGAGTTTCAACAAACTCCTATACTATACTAGGTATGTAAACCATGACTCTTTTTCCATTGACTTTAAAGCTCGGACAACCTTTGGTATCTTTAATTCTACTATAAGGATAAACCTTGGTCCCTTCAAAAAGACTAGATCATCTTGATTTCAACTGCCTCAAAAAAGGGTTTTGACCTTGAAGTATACACAGAGATCTTATCACCTACCTAAATCTTGCAATTAAGAATATGCTTATCGTACCATCTCTTAACTCTTTCCTTATACAACTTAGAGTTATCATAAGCATCACGTCAAAACTCTTCAAACTCATTAAATTGCAATAATCGCTTTTGATCCACTTTATTTTAGTTAAAATTCAAAAAACTGATGGCCCAATATACCTTATGCTCTAATTGTATAGGTAAATGACAAAATTTCCCATAAACCAACCTAGAAGGAGACATACTTAGAGATGTCTTAAAAGTAGTATGATAAACACATAGCGCATCATCTAACTTCAATGACCAATCCTTCATTGATGAAACAACGGTCTTTTGTGAGATTTTCTTGATTTCTCAATTTAATATCTTAACTTAATCACTAGTTTAAGGATGATATTAACACCATGCTTAGTTAGGAGGGTATCTAATTTTTTCTTACAAAAGTGCTTACTTCCATCACTAATGATTGCCCTAAGTGTACCAAATCTTGTAAGATATTCTTCTTTAAAAATACAACAATGCCCCTTTCATTATTTTTTTGTAAAGTAACTATTTTAACCCATTTACTCACATAATTACAATCACTAAAGTGTCTTTGTTTGAGTATGACTAAGAGAAAGACCTCTTGAAATTAACACCCTAAACATCAAACACTTCACATACAAAGTGTCTCTTAGAAATGTCTCCAACAATTTGACAATTTTTATAAGATTTAACAAATCAAAATGCATCCTTAAATAATGTAAGCTAATAGAAATCACATTTTAACACTTTAATCATTGTCCTAGTAGGCCAAAAATGATGTCCCGCTTCTCTCAAATAATAATGATTTAAGTACATAAGACATTTCTTTATATGGAACACATCTCCGAATTATCCTTTCATCACAAATCCCATGCAAGTAAGGGTCATAATAAAGAAAACACTTAACATGACTTAGAAATTTCTTAATTTATTGGATTGAAAGACTATAGGAAAGAAAATTACTATCTAAGTAATTAATAATAACAACATACCATAGAAGAGTAAAAAACGTTCATAAATGTTCTTCAAAAAAAATTTCTCTAATGTGTTGGTATTTTTCCATTACTTCCTCAATTAAATAGGAAAGATTATTGACCATAAAATATTCTCTTCCTTTTTTATACCTAATATTAATATCAAACTCCCATAGAAAGAGGGTCGATCAAATTAATCCTGGCTTAGCATTAGGTTTTCTCATCAATTACTTCAAATAAAAATGGCTTGTATAAACTATCACCTTTGAAAGTACTAAATAGGATTGAAACTTATCAAATGTGAAAATAACATCCATCATCTCCTTCCCAGAGGTAGAGTAATTCTTTTGGGCATTATTCAAGGTCTAATTTGTATAATAAATAGGATGAAAGATTTTTTTTTCTTTCCTTTGCCTAAGAATAGAGCCAATAGCATAATCACTTATATCACATATTAACTCAGATGGAAGGACTAACAAGGTGAAACAAGAATAAGTGGACTAGAAACTTTTTTCTTTAAAATCTAAAAAGAATCCAAATATCAATGTTGAAAAGAGTGTCCTTCGTCAATATATTTGTTAAGGGGATGGAAATTTTAGAAAAATCCTCGATAAACCTCTTATAAAATCTAACCTATCCTAGAAAACTCTTAACTACTCAAATTGAAGTGGGTAGTGGAATTTGAGGGATTACTTCAATCTTAGCTAGATCTACTTTAATACCTATAATTTAAATCTTATGATTTAAAACACTGCACTCTTGCAACATGAAATGATACTTTGCCTAATTTAACACTAATTTAGTCTCTTCACACCTCTTTAACACTTTCTCTAAATTTTTTAAACAAGAATCAATGATGTGCCAAAAGTAGAAAAAATCATCCATAAAAACCTCAATGCAAGTCTCAATCATATTTTAAAAGATAACTATAATAAAACACTAAAAAGTGGTTGGGGAATTATACAATTCAAATGGCATGTATCTATAAGCAAAGGTGTCATCAGGGTAGGTAAATGTATTCTTCTCTTAATCCTCGAGAGTTATAAGAATTTGCAAGTATCCACTATACCAATTTAAAGAACAATAAAAGCTATGCCTTACCAATCTCTTTATCACATGATTAATGAAAAGTAAAGTAAAATGTTACTTATGAGGGACTTTATTTAATGTTCTATAATCAATACACGTACACCATATAGAGACTTTTCTAGTGGATATTAACTCTTTTTTCTCATTTTTCAGGAAAATTAATGCTTGAATCTACGATTTTTAATACTTCATTCTTAACCACTCCATTTATATCCAAATTTAATCTGTCTAATGGTTGCAGTAAAGGTTTACAACCTTCATTAGTCCTCTATAGAACTAATGAAGAAATCATAATAGGAAAGTTTCATGGAGGGTTTAAAATGGCATAGTCTAGTTATGAAGGAAAAGGTTTAAGCTCTAATGAAGGGAGCTCCTCTCTTGATGGCTTACAAAGGGGTTTAGTTGTCCTTAAAAAAGATTAATACTTCTTGGATTGTATCTGATTTGATGTCTCCTTCCCAGCTTCTAACTTTCTTAACACTTAGCCTCATTCTCATTTAACTCTTAGGACTATGAATGATTCAAAGCTTTTTTTCAAAGGATTAAAACAAAGGATAATAGAAGGATTAATCGATAGAGGGCTAATGACAATAAAATTTCATGTATCAAAATCATAAGGATGCTTATTGCTCTAAACATAACTAAAATAATTGTCTCATATTCAAGCTTAAGAATGAGCCTACTATCTTCTTCCATATCTAGCACTAAGAAATCAATAAGAAAATGCATTTGTCAACTTTAACTAACATATCTTAATGGCTCCTCTAAGATAGGTGACAGTACAATAGGCTAACTGCAATGAGACTATGGTTGATTTAAGTTCATCTAATCCTGGCTTCTAAAACATAGACATAGGCATCAAACTAACACAAGCTCCAAAATTTATCAAAGACCTATTTATTTTTAGGTTACCTATGGTGTAAGGAATGGTAAAACTATCAGGAGCCGTCAACTTAGGAGGAAACTTCTTAAGCAAGATAGCAGAACACTCTTCATTAAGATTAATTAATAGTCACATACTCCTCCAACTTCTTCTTTTTTGAAAGACTCTTCTTTAAAAAAATTCATAAGCAAGGATTTGAGAATCTGTGTTAGCAAGTGGGATGTTAATATGCAACTTCTTAACCATTTCTATGAACTTCTTGAATTGATTATCCATGTTAGAGTTCTTTAACCTTTCAGGGTATAGGATCTTAGGCTTATAGTGTTACATATTTAGATCAGAAAATAACCTATATGATCTCTGCTCTTCCTTACTCTCAGTTTGATTCTCCTTTTCTAATACTATATTCCATTCCCTCTTTACTCTGTTTTTATACTTCCTTCTTTTTCTCTCCACATATATCTTCGACTTCCTTACCACTCCTCAGGGTGATGGCCTTAGAATATTCTCTAAGTTTAGATTTGGTGGTACCAGGTAACTGACCGAGTAACCTTTCTCAAAAGAGGCTTACTACCTGAGGATTTTTATCATTCAAATAAATAAAGATCAATTAAAAACATGCAAATGAACTCAATCAAACCATTTACTAGCCTGACCTTAGTTAATAATTGGATTAGCCACTCATTTGAATTAAATAACACAAGATGAGCAACTTAAATAACATATCTTTGATAATATAGATGAAAGAGAGAGATACAATGAAATTAAGAGTTTAGAAGGCACCATTTTAAGCTCTAAACATAGTCTCAACTCTAAATCACGTGTATAAACTCTTGTAATCTCCATAAAAATCTTGAAATCTCCAAAATGAAGGATTAAAATGGAAGAAAAAACTAAAGACCTAAGGTAGAGAGAAAGAGAGAATTTGAAACTCTATGAAAACTAGTGATTTTCTACTCCTAAAATCTTGTTTCTTAATCTTTAAGGCTACTTATATATATATAGGAAGGATGTCTATTGCAACTTTACATAAGTAGGGTGAAAATTGATTGACATTTCACAAAGGACCATTTGGTAAATCATGCCTATATCCTTCAAATGTGCTTAAAGTTGGAAATCAACGGCACCATTTATAACCACTATTTATCTTCTAAAACTGATACTTCAATGTGGGGTTGGGGGGGGGATTAATGGTGATTAAGGCCCAACTGCTATTTATCTCCTAAATGGTTTCTTGTTTGAATCTTTTTGCATAATTTCTTAATCTCTCACTTTAAACTACAAATTAAACTTATATAAACATAAATTAAACATTTAAGTACTAAAATACGGGTAAATGCTAAATAAAGAATAATGAAAACACATTAAATTATGCCCCTAACAAACCCTCACTAAAAGTTTTTTTAACCTCTAAATGTTACCAATGTTTTCCATCACCTTAAGGAAATTTTCCCACCTATGACTAAGGTAAATCAAGTGCTAAAGCACAACAAATATAATCTGAATTAGAGAATGATCAATGGGTTGAAAGCCACTATACCATAATGTTTACCTATTTCCTTTAACAGGGATTCAGTCATATAGGAACCACCACTTAAATATATTCTCTAACTCCTCTTATAGTGAATTGTGAGGAGTAAGGATCCTAAAGTATTCTACCACAATTTTTTTTTTCAAAAGTAGTACTAAGAATATCATTCATCCCATGGCTAGTTATCACTGTAAGACTCTAATCATATGACAAAATTAAAGGGAATAACCTCATAAATTATTATAAATTGAACTCTTCAACTCTAAAATTTTTGGAACATTTGTTTTTTTTAATGCATCCACATAGCATACCTATGGAATGAGGTCCTCAAAAGACTCTCCTTAACTTACACATATATAACTTAGATTGAAACCTTAAAATAGATCACTCAAAGGAGGAGGGAAGATAAGAACTTGCAATCCTCCTTTAAACCGGTGTTTGGTAGATTAGTGCATGACATTTGGAAAGAAAGGAGTCTTAGAATATTTCAAGGAAAATAAAGACCTACCTAGTAGCTCCTATTGTAATTCCTTACTTAGGAAAAAGAATATCATATATTGGAATCTACCTACATTTTCAATCTGAATCTCGAATGTGATTAGTAATGAAATGAAATTATGGTTATAGTGAACCCTATTAATAGAATAGTCCTTCATATTCAATAGAATAATACAAATCTAATATCAGAAAGAGTATGGAAAATGCAATATTGAAATGATAATAGATAACAAGCTACAAATGGAGTTTACAAGCTAGGAACCCAATGCAGAAATGATAGTAGATAACATGTTGGAAATGGAGTTTAATGATAGTAGATAAAATGATGGAAATGGAGTTTATAAAAGTGCAATCAATACCAAAATAATTCCTTCACCTTATAATGAAGCTCCCATGTCATTAGAAGACCCTAGCCTTGCTAAACTCTTGATTGAATGCTTATTCTCTTATTAATTCCCTTTGATAATATGATTTGGTTTTAGCTTTAAGCTTTTATTATCTATAGTAATTGGTTAATATCATTTTAAATTCTCAAAGAAAAATAAAATTAGGTAAGGTTTATGAAATACAAGCTGATCCCCTTCAATACATTCCTTAAAGTTTGACGTCTCCTAAAGATCGGCTCTATATGTGAGTTTTGATTTAACTAATGCACTCAATTTTAGGGGTAATGTTCTTTTATGAAAAATTGGTTAAACATTAGATAAGGGATGGGTCTAAAACTAGTAAAAATTAGATTATTCCTATAATATTCTTAAGTTTCCAATCCAAAACGGGATAAATAAATGAATGTTGACTTATGAACCACATCTATAGTGAACCCTCTAACCTTAATGATATCAAGTAAAAATGGTGCAAAGAACACAAATATACATAAATATGTAATGTATGTGCTCATTTGTGTAAAAAAATTAGAAAAATCTCTCCTAAACCTTAATCTTTCTTAAGATACCTTTCCTACCTTGTAAAATATGAAAAATAATATCAAATAGTAGTAAAAGTGATAGATCATTAGAAAATAAATATAATGGCATGCAAATCATGAATCACATACCCAATTGATTATATTTAGAACTTAATGAAAATAAGGTCTCCTAAAAGATTTGGTTTATCCTCTTAGGTTTTCTAATGGAGTTTTCATAGTTGATATTGACACATAATGCACGTCCTAAATAAAAATTATGATCGACTTTTGATTTTAGGAAATATAAAATCACTACCAATATAATTTAAAGAAATATGATAATAAAAACTAATAATAGGAACCAATCCTAATTAGAAAATTGAGTTCAAGGTTCTTTGAAAATGAATAAAGGTATTAGGTATTATATTTTACCTATCTAAAATATTATGAAATTGTTTTAAAATTTTACAAATTTAGGGAGTTAAACGAAAGCGATTTTTTTTTGTAGCTTTATCTGATGCTGCACAAGAATTCCTTTATCTCATGTACATATAGTAAATGAAACATTTAACCAACACCTTTACTAACTTTATTATAGGGTAGTATAGTTTTATTTGATACTCCACACGGATTCTTTCTTTTTTACTTCACTTATTACATAGGAGAAACTTCACTAAGCACTTTTCATATGAATTACTTAACTTCTGCTCTTAATGGTGATAAAAGCCTTGTTGGCTATCTTTGGCATTGATAATAACATGCTAGGAACCTTTATCTCTATAATTCAAATGCAAATTAAGAATGTATTATTTTTCAAGTTTCATTCCCATTTGCATATATCACTTATACGTTTTCTTTTTATCTTAAATAGTTTTTACACTTATGATGTATAGGTTGCATATATTCAAATTGATGAAGCCAATCATTTGACAGAGTCTAATCCATTGGAAATTTCAAATAAACCATATATAGAAGGTAATTTCTCCTAATAAAAAATTTATCATGTAATAAACCAAGAAACAATTAGGAATGAGTAAAATTAAAGCTTAAGCATCAATTTTACATTGTTAAGGCAAAGGGTAAGTATTGCCAGAAGCTGCTCATTGGAGGCTCGAAAGGTGGAACCTCATATCTAAAGAGACATGTAGATACATGTACTTGAAGAAGAATGGCCTAAGTAAGCCAAATGTTTTTGGCATCTAAACTAATGAATTGCAAATAAGAAATGACTATAATAGTTTATGATATTGAAATTATAAGCATTTGTTTATGAGGGAAAGAATTAGGCATGAATATCCACTATCAATTATAGATCATGTTGACTTCAGAATGTTTGTTACGTCACTTCAACCAAAATTTAAGATCCATACTTTGAATACCATTAAGAAGGATATCTTTCAAATTTATGATACAAAAAAAAGTAACATGTTAAAAAATTCATTAATCAATGATGAACGAGTAGTTATCATATTGGATATAAGGGAATATAAAAATTAAAATAAGGTTTGTATGTTGGTGTCATTGCATTATGTTAACAGTACTTAAGACTTTCTGTAGTCGCATCATAAGGTAAATAATGTTTAAAAATATCTTCTAAAAATTTATTATATTCATTTTTTTGTTTTTATTTTGTTTCTAAATGTAGATTATTTATGTTTTGACTCCTTATACAAGTAATAGGATAATTAACATGTCACTTCATTATTTGTTTGATTGGAATAATGATATAATTAAAAAAAATTGAACTAAATTAACAAAATGAAACTTTTTTACTCCGAAGGAGTTAGATGTGAATTAATTGCTAAATGCAACCATTACATTATAACTAATTTAACTAATCCAAGGCACTTAAGATTGGATAATGTCCAATTATATGTAGCATTATGTTTTCTAATTTTCAACGTAGATTCCATCTGTCTTTGAACTCGTTAGAGGGAGTGAAATTTTTTTATTTTACAACTAGATTCTCTTTAATCTAGTGTAAGGTAGTTAGGTAAAAAGTATCTTGCTGAAGACTCAAGTTTTTGAAGATGTTAAAATTCCTTTACCCCCAATTAAAATATATGTAACAACTAAAAATAATCTTAAATGTAGCACAAATTATCATCAATAACTTTGGATAAAATTAGCACAAATAATACTGTGAATGATAAAGTTAAGAATAAGTTACATATCAAGAGCTTATTAACGAATGGAAGGATTAGTGTGTTATCATTGACACCTAAAATATATTTCCTAATTCCTATAACAAAAAATAAAAAATAATATGAGAGTAGTGAACATTCCCAAGAAGAGTTCCTATTTAATTAGTGATTACCTATAACAAAATAATAAACTTGGGTAGGTTAATTGAATGAAGAATTATTAATTAAAATCATAATATAAATTATAATAACTAAATTTAAAATAATTAATTAATAAAATTTAATTTAGGGTCACATCAATCGATGGAATATCAATTGATCATCAATACAAAGAATATCAATTTGTAATTCAGATATTTATTGTGGAATTTAGTTAATCCTCAACATGTGATCTAATTAACCCTTTTATGCTATAATTTCATATATGATCTAAAATTTAATTAACCATCAATATTAAGAATTAGAAAGATCAACTAAGTTAGATAAAACAAATATACATGGTATCATTTAAACTACTTAAATGTTCTTACTAGGAAATAAAATTTCCTAAGACAACAAGTTATTAAATCCTAGTTGCTATTCATATTAGAAGATTGAAAAACTATGGATTTAATTTCTAATTTAGTTGTAGAAATTATAATTAATAAATTAGTTGTCCTCTTTAGCTGTTACACAAAAACAATCATAAAGTATAAAAATAAAGAGATCAGTTTAATTTATGAATAAAAAAACTAAATTGCAATAAAATCAAAACATCTCATAATCTATAGAGTTCCAAGGCTTTAGTTCCCTTCAACCAAAAAAAAAATTTCAACTACTAAAGGCTACTAGAGAGAGTGACGATTAAAAGAGGAGAAGAAAGGAAAAATTTTTCTAAAAAATTAAAAATGCATCCTCCTCTACTAAAAAGCTAATTTTAAAATATAATATATCAAAACCCTAGTAAAAAAGAGTCCCACAAAATTAACTAACAATTCCCTTTTCTAATTGAGAAATAAAAAAAACATGTATCATGTTTTTAAAACATTCATAATGGAAGTTAACTTCTTAATTTAAATCTACCAGTTTTCCTATTCTAAGCACAACATATGTGAACACTTAATTATTAACAATGCTTCTTCCTTCCTAAAATGATTTCCTTCTCTAAGCTTCAATTTCCTTATTCAATGTTGACCATTTCAGATCAATTTTTGCTTTAAACATTCTCTAGTTTTCCTATTTACAAAAGACAAATAATTAAAATGAACCTTACCTCTATGGTTAGGTGAATATATTTAATTATAGGCTTGGTCTTATAATGTGGCTTTTATTTTAAAGAAATGGGCTTATATCTCAAAAAACTAGTTAGGATAATAAATTAGGTTGGCTTTTTAACCTCAAGACTCAAACTAAAGAAGGCCTTCATCATTTTCAAATATGCATATATCAATGTAGTCTCAAAATGGTTCAAACTAAGTTACAAAAATATAATCACATTAAAGAATGCCACATATTGAAGACAGTGTAGATTGATTAATATAAATTTTCAATCTTTTTTGGCTCAAAAGCTTATAGATTAAGCAAATTAACCTAAAATTCTCACAATGATTTATCATTCAATTGTGAAAGCTCATTCAAGCTCATATCCTTAGTTAATTCAACCATTTAGTATGTTTTGCTCTCATATTTAATCAATTTAATCTTATGACATACACATAGTTCAATTAATTTAAAATAGGTTTGATGCAAACTATTTGATTGAATCATCCTAAACATAAGCTTTAATAAAGTAGTTCCTAAATTAATGATCTACATATGTAAGAAAAAAATTTACATTCATGATAAAAGCACAAACATAACTAATAACTAATAAAAATCACATGGACATAACCAATTGTACTCTCCCCTACACCTAAACTAAACATTGTCCTCAATGTTTGCATAATCAAATAAAATAAAATAATGAAAATATAAAAAAAACTAAAAGAAAATTTCCCTAAATTTTAATGGAAGAGAGGATGTTGGAAAAAGTTATAGAGTGGGAGGAAGAGGCGACATGATGCCCTAAGACTCTAAGAATGCTAATAGATTGCATTTAACTTTGTTAAACTATCTTTCCATTTTGTCAAGTCACTCTTCAAGCTCCACTAATGGAGGTTCATAAGATGAAGATGAAATGTCTAACTAAAAGTGATTATTGGTTTTAGCAATATTTTCCAATTTCTACTTATGTATGTCAATTCTACAAAAGGACAAATTTATATATTAAACAACCATCTATTTTCTTTATCAAAGGGCCATTTCATTTTAAAGGCTCAATCTCACAACCAACATGCAAGTCAATCTTTAAAAAGTCAAGCAAACCAAGATTAAGAATGATCAACTTAATAGTCAATCCCCAGAAGTCTTAAGTTAAACTTAAAATTTTTTTATATATTCCACAAAAAAATAAACCTAAACATTTGAAATTGAAAAAAAGTAAAAGATGAATATAACAAAAATAGGGCTATGCAAAAAAGAACTCTTCGATGCACTAGGATTATAAGTGTATTTATCAGTGGACCACTACCTTCAAAATAAATAAGTTGAAAATAAGGGTTATAATCACATTGGGAGAGAACATATCTCTTACTTTTAGCATCTTCTTTCTTTAGGACCTATGGTAATATTAAATTTGTTGATAGAGAATGGAAATTTCCTCCTCTTAACTTAAACTTCACTATATTCGTGGAATTCAAATCAAAATTTTGATTGTCATTGAATTGAAAAATATAATAAAATTTGTGAGTGAGTTCAATAAGTTTAGGAAACATTTATGTTAATATAACTACTCCACACAATTTCATCAATCAATTCCATCAAATTTAATACAAATATTCATGTTAGTAAAAGTAGGAATATGAGCAAACTTACATGTTTAAATTTTCCTTTTATAAATTAAATTATATCTCCTTTTATCCTCTTCATTTGTGAATGTTTTGTAGCCTTTAAATTTCAACTTTGAATTATTATAAAGCTTCACTTATTTTTTGATTTATAGACGAGAACATGAAATTTTAGTTGTGGGAGGAATAATTTGTGCTTCTAATGATAATAAGTTTGACACCTCAGTGTTTGGCTCTAAAGGTGGTAGATTTGACTCCTCCTAAGTTAGTTGATTATGGATGGTCTTTAATAGTGCCTTAGTCTTAGATGTTCCGTTTCCTATTATGGTGAAGTTATAAATAGAATCTAGGTGTAGTACATACTAGTTGTGACATTGAGTAGAGATGAAAATGGTGATTAGTAATGGATGAGGATGAAAGCAACAATAGCACAAAGATGTAAGGTAGATCTGGGTAGTTGGGTCACACTAATGATAGGATGTGGTGGCTGGGAGGGAAGGAATGGCGGTAAAAATAAGGTAAAAAGGACCTTTTCAACCTTAAAATTTTATATTATGTTAGATCTTAACATTTTTTAGTATATAAAAATAACTTCAACTATTCACAAACCTTCAAAATAAATATTAAGGTTTTGAAATATATTTAAAAACAACATGCATTATTTTTTTCGCTATCTTTCTGTTAAGTGTCACGTGTGTAGAACACATGTCTTTTTATTAGTTTAAAAATTTTGGTGGGTCCCACCATAACAGGCTGACGGAAGCGTCTCCTCTATTACAGATGACGTCGTTGTGTGGAGTCCAACTTCCCTCGACTGCTTCTCCCTCAACAGATCATCCCTCCCAAAACCAGAGAGCCCAGCTTCCCCCCATTCCCCAATCGATGGCCTTCAACTGCCGAATGAAGGGAGGCGATGACCGTGGAATTGTCAACATCCAGCCATTAAAGAATATATCAAAGATTTAGCCTTTTAGAAAAAATACTGAGATTTCCCTCTTTTGAAAACACATGATAAGTTTTGTCATACATAGAAACTCTAGAAATATAAAAAAAGTTGAACTTTTATTAATGTCAGAATTGTGAATTTTGTTTACAACTCTTTAAAGTTACAGCGGGAAGACTAAGCAGAAGAATAAATGAGAACCCAGAAATGGGGTCTTGAATTGATTAATGAAGAGGAAAACAAAACTAAAAAAGGTTTCAATTTATCCTGATGAAATGAATTTCTTTACAATTAATGGAAAACCAAAAGTTATCAGCTTCAGCTTGACATCGTCCTCTTTGATGAATTACTTACAGTTGCTATAGAATTATTCGCATACCCATCAAAGTAATAATCATCCAAACCCGCCGCCCATCGCTGTAGAATCTTTAGCAAAGTCGTTGCCTTTCTCCTCGCCCTCACTGTCCCCGAACCCATCAACTCCCATATCATCCTCTCTAACCTGGCCATCGTCGCTAGCTCCGCCACCATCTTCGACCCACCCTTCAGGTAAATTGTCAGCAGCGTCACCACTACGCTTTCCCTCGCCAAATCTGATCCTTCCCTCAACAACATTCCCAATCTCTTCAATGAATCTGTGCAGTAATGACGGCCACCACCCCTCCTCTCTTCACCATCGCCTCCAGTATCATAATTGCTTCCTTCGACAGCTGTCACGGTGTGACAATTCAGTCGACCGAGACACGAGGTTCAGACAGAAAGACCCGGAATCTTCTAGAAGACACTATACACATCTAGATCCACAATTAGCTCCTTAATTGGTGGAGCAATTAATGGTGGTAGGTGGGGGTAGTTGGTAGAACATTCTAGAGATTCTTTGTAGCCGTTAGATCGAATAGATCCGAGCCATCCATTTGAGAGGTGGAGGGCTATATAAGGGG
>JAOXYD010051865.1:0-10711 GCA_028565735.1 Pinacopodium congolense
GGAGAGACAGAGGAGGCTAAACCTAAATATGTAGGAGGTTGTAAAAAAGGAAGTAGTAATGTTGTTTGATGTGGGGATAATCTACCCTATTTTGGATAGTGAATGGGTGAGTCCGGTACAATGTGGGCCCTAGAAGGTTGGCATGACAGTATTGGAGAATGAAAAAGGTGAAAGGATCTCAACAAGGACTGTCACAGAATGGAGAGTGTGCATTGACTATAGTAAACTCAACTCAGCCACTAAGAAAGACCATTTTCTCTTACCTTTTGTGGATCAAATGATTGAGAGGTTAGCCAGTCATGCTTTTTATTGCTTTCTCGATGGATATTCAGGGTACAATTAAGTATTCATATACCCATAAGATCAAGAGAAGACCACCTTCACGTGTCCTTATGGGACCGTTGCTTACTAAAGAATGCCCTTTGGCTTATGTAATGCACCTAACACGTTTCAAAAGTGCATGATGGCCATTTTTTCATATATGAATGAGAACTTCATGGAGGTATTTATGGATGATTTTTTAGTCTTTGGAGACTTTTTTTTTATCACTGTTTGCTTAATTTAGACAAGGTACTTCAAAGATGTGAAGAATGCCACATAGTCTTGAATTGGAAGAAGTGTCACTTTATGGTCCAAGAGGGCATTGTTTTGGGCCACAAGATCTCACATAAGGGTATGGTGGTAGATAGAGTCAAGATAGAAGTGATTGAAAAGCTTCCACCTCTTACTAATATTAAAGGCATCCTGGCATTCCTTAGTAATGCAGGGTTCTATAGACGATTCAACAAAGATTTCTCCTCGATAGCTACACCATTGACTCATCTGCTAGTTAAAGATGTGCCTTTTGTGTTCAATAATGATTGTTTACACTCATTTAACAGGTTGAAGCAGGCACTCACTACTTCACACATTTTGACATCCCCTGATTGGTCACTTCCCTTTGAAATCATGTGTGATGTAAGTGACTATGCCATCAGGTGTGTGCTTGGACAACGTAAGGATAGGCGCCTCCACGCTATTTACTATATAAGCAAGACCTTGATGGGAGCATAGCTGAATTACACTACAATAGAAAAGGAGTTGCTCACTGTAGTTTTTGCATGTGAAAATTTCAGTTCTAATCTCTTAGGCTCATATGTTATTGTGTTACAGATCACACGATGCTACGCTATCTCTTTGCTAAGAAGGATGCCAAGGCGAGGCTCATCTATTGGGTACTTCTACTACAAGAATTCGACCTTGAAATCAAGGACAAAAAGGGAGCAGAAAATGTAGTGGCAGACCACCTTTCAAGACTTTAAGGGGGAACCAAGATGAAGAAGAGATTATTGACGAGCATTTTTCAGATGAGGTACTAATGATGGTGGAGAAACCCTTTCTCCCCTAGTTTGCTGATATTGCCAACTATCTCTCAAGGGTTATCCTTCCCTCTGACCTCTCTCATCAACAAAGGAAGCGTTTCTTATCCCAGTGTTCTCGATATATTTGGGATGAACCTGTATTATATAAAATATGTGCTGATGGTTTGATTCGCAGGTGTGTCCCTAATGATGAAATGCCTGACATTTTAACCCATTGTCATAGTTCGGCATATGCAAGGCATTATGGAGCAAACAAGATGGCTACCCATATTCTAGAGTGTGGATTCTTTTAGCCCACCTTGTTCAAGGATGCTAGAGACTTCGTGCTAAAGTGTGATAGATGTCAAAGAGTGGGTAATATCTCAAAAAGTGATGAGATGCCTCTTTCTATCATCTTTGAGGTAGAGGTATTCGACGTGTGGGGTTTGGACTTCATGGGACCTGTCCCTTACTCCTTAGGTACTTTTTATATTTTAGTGGGAGTGGACTACGTTTCTCGGTGGGTTAAAGCCATAGCCACTCCAACCAATGATGGAGAGTGCCTCGAGTGGTTATTAGTGACGGAGGGAGTCATTTCTGTAATAAATAGTTTGAAACACTATTAAAAAGATACAATGTGCACCATCAAGTGGTGACTCCATACTATCCACAAATGAGTGGCCAAGTGGAAGTAGTGAATCGAGAATTGAAGAAGATCTTTGAAAAGGTAGTGAGCAGCTCACGGAAGGATTGGCCACTGAAGTTAGATGACAAAGTCTGGGCATATAGAACAGCTTTTAAAACACCGATAGGTACTACCCCTTCTAGGCTTGTGTATGATAAGGCTTGCCATTTGCCGTTGGAGTTGGAGCATAAGGCCTATTGGGCAATTCGGAAGTTAAACATGGATTGGAGGCTTGTGGGTGAACAAGGTTACTGTAACTTGATGAATTGGAAGAGTTAAGGTATGGAGCATATGAGAATACCAAACTGTACAAGGAAAGGGTGAAAAGGTGGCATGATGCTCACCTTAAGAAAAAGGAATTTAAAAGTGGGGACTTAGTGCTTTTATTTAATTCAAGACTTAGATTGTTTCTCAGAAAACTCAAGTCAAGGTGGAGTGGACCTTTCAAGGTAATTCGAGTGTTTAGCCATGGAGCATTGGAGATAGAAAACACCCAAGGTGAAGCTTTCAAAGTAAATGGTAATCAGTGCAAACTCTACTTTGGAGAAACTCTAACTCTTTTACAAGAAAGGTAAGTAGTTTCTTGCCTTTCTTTAAGCCCCACTTAATTGCTTTAAAGTTTGGTCAAGCTTATAACCCTAAATGAAGCACGTCTTTGATTTGTTTTTCAATAGTTTAGTGATAATTCTCTTTTATTTTGGTTGTTGGTTCGTTTGTTTGAAGTTGAGTCATGTTTTTGGGTAGAATTTGGAAGTTTGAATCAAGATAGTGGTGTTTGGACACTTCATTTAGCACTTTAGAGAGTGACAGGGACTGTTTCTCTGTCACGATCGTGACCATGTCATGATAGTGACATGATT
The DNA here is from genome assembly GCA_028565735.1 of Pinacopodium congolense. Taxonomy (NCBI): domain Eukaryota; kingdom Viridiplantae; phylum Streptophyta; class Magnoliopsida; order Malpighiales; family Erythroxylaceae; genus Pinacopodium; species Pinacopodium congolense. The sequence continues at coordinate 2,886 of JAOXYD010051865.1, forward strand.
CGCCAGGTCACGATCATGACAGGCGTGACTATATAAAAAAGGTTAAACCCTATTCATCTTCTTTCTCCTTCCTTCTTTCTCTCTCTCAGCTCTCTCCCTTTCTTATTCCGGTGCCCTAGCCCCTTTTTCCTCCAATTTTAGCATAGATTTCTTTAAATCTAGAGAGATTTTGTTGTTTTCTTTCCAAAATCTTCAAGTTTTTGTAGTTTTCTTCGTGTTTCTCTTCTTTTCTGCACTTCTTCTCCCCTTCTTTCTCCCATTCACGCCTCTCTCTCTATGGCATGACTGTGTTGCATCTGTTTTAGCTTTTCTCACCCCTTGTTTGTGTTTTTTTTCCAGGTTTTGCACATCATGCCTCCAAGAACAAAGACTCTATGCTGGAAATCCGTCTGCCCTATCCAAGCTAAAGAGGAGGGTCGTGATGCAAGGGATATCTCTACTGATTTTAGGGGGCCCTTTCCCATCCTTTCCCAAGAGGAAGACACTAGATACAACCTCCTAAAAGGTAAGACCATTCTTGCACCTCACTATTTTGATTTTGTGCTTTTGGAAGAATTAGGGCTTAAGGATAAATTATTACGGTTATGTGCTAAAACTGGATGGACCTAGTTTGTTCAAATGCATTATCCCATTTTTGCTGAATCGACCCTTGAGTTCTTTACCACCTTACGTTTTGAATCGCCAACTTCTACCGAATTTTGGTTTAGGTTAAGGGGTAAGCCCCATAGGTTAGATGAAAAGGTTTTAAATTCACTCTTTGGATTTCCTAAGGGGCATGTAGAGGATGTCCATCAAAATTTTGCTACAAACAGTTATTGGTTTTTGACTGAGCTACCAAAATTTAAACCACAAAATGCTTCTAATACTAATATTCTCAATCATGAACGCTTGTTATTGTATAAGTTTATATGCTATGCTATCTTTTTTAAGACGCAAAGTAATAAATGCTCGGCTCGAGAATTATTTTTATTATGGTGTAATGAAGAAAAGGTAAAGGTACGGATGTCCTCGTATTTCTTTCCAGATTTAAATCAATCATTGGCTAAGAAGGGTAACTATCTAGGCCTAGCGTATGTAGCCACTGCTTTAGCACAACATTTTGCTATTGATACTATTGGACTAACCCCTATTGTCTGTGAGTACTTTGATATCTCCTATCTGCGCCACTTCAAAATTGTGTGGCACTGCAACATGGAGCTTCGAGATCCTAGGACTCGAACAGCTGTCAAGCACAGGTTTGTTGGTGAGCCATCAAGCCCTAGGGATGCCCCCTCTTATGATGATGATTCCAGTGAGGATTCAAAGGAAGTCGGTTGGAAGAAGGTCTACATTCTCCTTGGAGGCCAAAACAATCAAACACAATAGTAATTGGCCACACTGAATGAACAAATGCAGACTGTGATCCGACGTCAACGTCGTATGGAAAAGAAAATCCACAAAGCCTGGGCAATGCAAGGACTCCATGTTCCTTCACCAACCCCGTCATCACCCCCCTCTCTGTAAGCTCTCTTACCCTCCCTTTTTAGTTATTCCTTGTTTCCTTTATTTGTTTTTCATGTGTTTTGTTGCTTTGTGAATTTGATTGTTTTGTGATTTTGTAGTTGTGTTTTTGGCTCTTGTGGTTACCTTCACACATTGAGGACAATGTGTCCTTCAAGTGTGAGGAGGTAGCTAATTGTTTCATTTTGTGATTGCGAAGTTGGTGTTTGTGTTTGCATTACATGTTGCATGTAATTTAGGATGGATGATAGGGTTTTAGTATTAGTTTTTTTTTTTTTGTTTGCATGTCAATTTCCCTACGCTTAAACCTTTGTACTTATAGTTTTCTATGAAATTCTATCATAGCAATTGGAATGGTATTGATATGCATGATTGAAGTTGAATTAGGCCACTTAGATAGAAGGTGAATCATGCGCATTGACTTAAGTAGTTGGTTACATAGGCTTACCTAGAAATTGAAATTGGAGTGATTAGGTGATGAATAGAAACATGATGGGTCTTAAATTGAGCATAAGTGAGGAGTTGAGCCTATGTGACTCTTTTCCAAGTCATTTCATTCTTTGTGTGTGTGATACTCTTATAGGTGGTTACCTCTAGAACTTGCTCTAAACCAATTTGAATCTACTAGATGCATGCTAAATAAAAGTGATTAAGGCCCTCTTTCTTTTAACCTTTAGCTTAAATGAGTTACCTATGTCATTGTCCTTTGAAAACCCCTTTCACCATTTGACCTGTTTGTTTCATAAAGAAAACACCCCATTTTAAAACCCTCAAACCCCATTAACTTACCTAATCACAAGTTTAATAATGGGGGAGAGATGAACCTACTTCACATTTATATATCATCCACATTTGAATTATTATATGTTCAAAGGTGATGGTTTAAATATTTCATTTTCAAATGATCTTTATTGTTAGTGGATCATTAATTGTAGTGTTCTAATACAATTGATGACTCTGGTTTAGTGAATATTAATCAAATTTTAAATGATTTCTAACAAAAAAATTAATCAATTTTCGTTTTCATTTGAGTGCCTTACTTGTGTTTAGTAACCCCTTTCATATGATATTAAGTGCTTAAGATCATTTTATATGCTTTGTCATGTTAATTTTGAATATAATATTTTATTTTAATTTAAAAAGAAGAGAAAAATGCATGTTTATTAAATAAAGAGAGAATATTTTCACTTCGCTAGCTCTTTAATAATGTAAAGGTTAAAGTTATGAGTGGTGCTAGTTGCCATTTAAGAGGGTAATCTAACCATGTAATTTGGGGTATTCATGACAAAATATTTAGCTTCATGTCAAAAAGTTGGATGACATCTCAAACAAGCCAAAATGATTATCCTAGTTGAGTAACTGGGGGTCACTCACAACAAAGTGTTTACTCTAATTTCAAAATATTAGATGACCTCTAATAAAATGGCCCAAAGTTAAATTTGGGTTTTGTTTAAGTTTTTTTTGAACATCTTTGACTAGGTTAATATGATGATTGTTTGATTGATTAATTGTAAAAAAAAATTACTAGTTTCATGCTAAAAAATGCAAATATCTGAGTTATACTTGTAGTAAAGAATGGATATCGATCCCACGAGGATTGTATCTACACGCCCTATTAATTTGGCTTACACTTTGTTCAAGAAATCAATTTAAATAAAATAAAATAAATATAAATAAGGAGAGCAGAAATAAATTGGAAGTAAAAGCGAGCAACACAACCAATCACCAACACTGAAACTAAGATTCGGAGAAAAATCAAGATTCAAGAATAAGACTTGTTGTTATCCCTATTAGTTCACCTTTGGTTTGACTGATCTAATTTATATTTGTCTTAAGATTTTTTAATATTTTAGCTACCCTCTCTCAAGGTGCAACTAATTGTCACTAGTTAAATAATCTAGGATTAATTTTGGGATCTCTCGACATGCAAAGCCTTTCTTAAATATTCAACTAGATATGAAGCTATCCTATAGGTTGTATATCAATTTATCGAAATCTCTTCAAAACAAATTAATAACTTACTGTCTATAGGTCTATTAAATGTCAACTCTCATCGTACATCAAACACGGATTACCCAACTTACTCTTTTATGGTTTAACCCCAATAAATAACACAAATATTCCTAAAATTAAATCAACAACCAAAGGTTCCCAAATAATTCAAGCAACAAATCCTAAAAATATTTTAGCCACTCATGATAAAAACAAGTTCTATCATATCTATATTCTCCCAAATATATAATCAGATAAAATAAATAAGATAAGATAAATAAAAACAAAAACAAAAGAAAAATAAATATTGAAGAAAAATAGATATTGAAAGAACTCTTAAAGTTTTAGTGCGTGTGTGGTGGCTACTCTTCTCCTTCACCCGAATCTACTCTTAGTGTGTCTCTCAGGGGGTAGCTCTTGTCTGCTGCTTTTTGCTTCTATCCTAAGTTTGCATCTCCTCCTTAATTTGCTATCCATCTGCATCTTTTTGTTGTTCGAAGACTCGTTTCTGTGCACAGTAGCTCTCTCTTTTTTGCTTGGCTTGTCCAAATTCCTTTTTGTTCTGTCCAAATTTCCCTTTACTGTAGGGTTGCTATCGCTGTGTGTGGGCTGGCTTGGAGGGCTAGATGTTAGTGAGTAGCCTAGGCACAGGAGGGTTGGTCTACAAAGGGAAGGCCAAGCTCCAAGTGTTGCGGGCTTTGCATGGGTCTAGCAGGGAAGTGGGTTATGTGGTCCCCTCGTCATTCCAGGTGCGTAGGCCAAGCTCCTGGCACGTGGGCTCTCCAGGTCTCTTCTCTAGCAGCAGGCTCCCTCTCCTTCTTGCTTTGGTCTTGAGGGCTTCTTAGCTCATTCTTCATCCTCCTTTCATGTTTTTTTTTTCTTCCTTCCAACTTCAATTTTCAAATTTAATTTACCCTACACAATAAATAAATACACCAGTAAGATTTAATGCTAACGTAAAATGAACAATTAAATAATAAAACATAAAACATAAATAAAAACACCTAAATGAACAAAACTTACTCCAAATGAATACCAAACAAATATAAAACAATAATAAGATCATGTTAAACAAAAACACATAAAAAGAGTCCTAAACATGAAAAATTAATCCTAAAATGCAAAGGAACACATACTAAAGCACAATTATCAACTTCCCCACACATAAACCTTTGCTTGTCCTCAAGAAAAATCAAATGAAACCAATCAATTTTATCACTTCATTATCATAATGATCAAAGCATACAATCCTACCAACTTTAGCCAACTCAAGTATTAAGCTAATATATATATCATGATTACTTTTCATTAGTATGTATAAGCAAACTTAACTTATGAAACCATTGCTCAAAGATAAACATAAATGCAAAATAAATCTTCCTCGCGGTTTCACTCATTTCTCTCAATTGTTTGATGGATAGTGTTTCGCTCAAACTTCCTATAAGAAACTGTACTATCATAAGCTTGCTAAAACACCAATTCTTCTCCACAATGATACATGCTAAAAATAGATCATAAGGACTTTGCTTTGGGTTGTAATGTAGTTAGGGTCAAGGTGGGTCAAAAAGGGTTTAATGGTTCATCACAAGCATTTATAAAGTATCAAGTGCACAAAGGGATGACAAAGATAAACTTCTAAGATATACAAATGAATAATATTACTACTCGACACTTAATGATGCTACTAAATGTTATTCCTTTTCTTTTCTTTCTTTTTTTCTTTTTTGTCTTTTCTTTTTTCTATTTTTTCTTTTTTTAAAAAAAATAATGAGCCAACAAACAAAACAATAGCTAAATGAAATTTTCTCAAAGAGTACCAATATCACTAAACTCATCTCAGAAAAAAAATGTAGTAAAAAATCCCAACTAATGCATCACTTAATACTCTACTAAACATGTAAATGGGTAAGCTAATGGGGTTTTGGGTTTTTAAATGGGGCGTTTTCAAAAAAAAAAGAGAAAAGGTTAAGGCTCAACGGGTTGAGCCTAGTAATGGAGAATAAAATGTATGTCATTTAAGCCAATGGTTAACACAAAAAGGGCATTAATCATCTTTATTAAGCATGCATCCAGTAGACTCATACCGATTCAAAGAAAGTTTTGAAGGTAATAACCTATGGAAGCATCACACATACAAAGAAACAAAATGACTATATATGTAGTCAATAGGCTCAACCCTCATATTGGCTCATATGAAAATTCATTATGCATCTCTACACTACCTCATTGCTCAAGTGTTAAGTCGACCAACTACTTTTTCATCATTGAACATGGTTCACTCTCTACTCAAGTAGCCTAAACCGAGTTCAAAAATGGAATTAATCTCATTCCAATTAGCATGATAGAATCTCATGGCAAAGCAAAGCAAAATGATTCAAGTGTGGATCTATTGCTTACACAAAACAACATAAAACAACACCTTAATATGCCTAAAACAGTCATCCTAAATAACAAAATGCAAACAATGCAAACATAAATGCAACACATCCTAACTGACATGAAAAAAATGCAAACACAAATGCAACGATAACCTACTTCCCCACATTAAACAACACATGTCCTCAATGTGGAGATTAGAACATCAAAACTCAACAAACATAATTCGAAAAACAAAACACAAATAGACTAAGGGTTAGAATGCCTTATGATGATGCCCGTTATTCTAAGGTGTAGGAAGTCTTCTTTCTTTTGTCCTCCAACAAGATATGATACACAACAAACCTTCAAGCTTCATCAAGTCATCTAAACATCAAGAGATTAAAAGGAAAAACAAGTTAAAGATCAAACAAACTCAAAATCAAACTAAATATGATCAAATCAAAGCAAAACTACACTAAACACAAAAACAAACAAATTAAGAAAAGCATGCTAATTTAGGATCATCAGCTTGACCATTGGCATATCAACACAATCCATTGTCAAATGGATGTTTGAGCCCAATAATAGGCATGCTAAAACTCCGTAAGGAACTTAAAGCAACTTCTCTTGATGTAGGCTGCCAAACAGCACGATGCTCTAAAGCTTCAGGGGAGTGGAATCAAACTGCTTCCTCATTGAACTCTAATGTCTACTCTCCTTTCTGGATATCGCCCTTCACCCTAGATGGTATCTGAAGTGGTATAGGTGATAAATGTGGAGGCCCGTCATCCTGTTGGACACCTTCAAGTTTCAACTGACTTGGCCACAGTTTATTTTCTAATTTAGCATTAGGTAGCTCTTCCTTTTCTTCTTCATTCTTTTCCACTTTTTCTTGGCTCTCCTCCTTTGAGCATTTAGCTTTCTCCAATATATCATGTTCTTCCTTTTCCATGATAGCTGTTATGATGTCTAAGTTGTGGATGGATGAAGCGTTGTTCTGGGTAGTATGATCAAACTTATCCTCTATTCGTTTCTGATTCTCCTCCATCCTTGCAAATCGAGAGTCCAACACATCTATCATCTTGTCCATGTTGCTCTCCATCCTACTCGCCTAAGTGTCAAAGTGATCTTGTTGAAAATCGGGAGGTTCTTCTACGTATGCTTGGCCACCTGCATTGTTAGGATTCCACCAAAAATATGGGTGGTTTTTCCACCCATTATAATCATTGGAATAAGGGTTGTTACCTCTTGGTTGCTTAAATCCCCATGACTCCATAAAAAGCAATCATTTATGTCATGGAGTCCAACCCCCATAATTCACAATGAAATTTCACAGGTATAATAAAAGAGGAAGATGTACCTTGTAAATTGCTTAATTTCTCTGTAAGGGCTAAAATTTGTGCTTGAAGAGCTATCACCATGTCAAACAAAATCATTGCCTTTTTTTCCTGAAAACCTTGTATTACTAAGTTTATTGGACCATCTCGTGCTTCTTGTGCTTATACACTTGAAAACACAGAAGGAAAAGTATAAAAAACTCTCAAATCAAAATCAACCAAACTAAACAAGATGCTAAAATAAACAATCTCCAACAATGGCACCAAAAACCTATTTGATTAATTAATTGTAAAACCAAAACTACTAGTTTTATGCTTAAAACCACAAGTATATGGATCGTATTTGTAGTAAAGAATGGATATCAATCCCATGAGGATTGTATCTAGAAACCCTATCAATTTGGCTTACACTTTGTTCAAGAAATCAATTTAAACTAATAAATTAAAAATAAATAAGGAAAACACAAATAAATTGGAAGCAAAAGTGAGCAATACAACCAATCGCTAACATTGCAAACTAAGATTCGGAGAAAAATCAAGGTTCAAAAATAGGACTTATTGTTATCCCTATTTGTTCCCCTTTGATTGATCTAATTTGTATTTGGACTAAGATTTCCTAATATTTTAGCTACCCTCTCT
>JAOXYD010051876.1:0-13299 GCA_028565735.1 Pinacopodium congolense
TTATAATATCATTTAGGCCATGTTTAGTTCTAATTTGGTTTTTTATTTTCGTTTCCTATTTTTTAAAACACAAAAATTGACAAAGAAAACACACTAATATAACACAAAAATCAAAAAATAAAACGCAATACCTAATACAAAAATACAACAACCACAATAAAAAACTAAAACCCACAACCCAACTAAACAGGAAATTTTCTTAATCGACGTTAAGAAAATTTCTTAGGTCTTGATATAGAGATAAATGCATGATACCTAGGTTGAGTTCTAATTGATGATGCAATTTGAATAACCTTAGGACATTCATCTTCTAGATTCTTTCCCTTTACAAAAATGGTTTTACTAATTGATGCTCCATTATTATAGCCTAAGCCATGCTTATTATTTCCCATTTTCTAAACAATTAACATGGTTTCTAGTTTTTCTTTTCCATTTATGAATTTTGCAAGCAACTCTTTAGGAGATTCAACTTCCTTCTCTAAGGCCATATTTTCATTCAAAAGTTCATCTTTATCCTTGATGATTGAATTCATGTCTTTTCTAAGGACATTAATTTCTAATTTCTACTCATCTATCATTTTCATTGATTCTACATTTTTATCATGAAATTTCTTCTTGTTTTAGCTAAGTCTTCCACAAATTCTAACAATTCCTCATAAGAGTACTCAACTTCACATTCATCATTTAGGTGAGGAATACTTACCTCATTTTAAGCCTTGAAGCACATATTGGCAGCTTCTTCTTTTTCAAATTAAGTTAACTTGAAACATCCCAATTTTAGTGCTTTCTTCTTGAAATCCTTCCTTTCTTTTATTTCCTTCTTTTCCCTCTTTTCATCTTTTTAAAGATGTGGGAAATTGGATCTAACATGGCCTTTTTTGCCACATTCAAAGCACGTTATATTAGAAAATTTACTTTTAAAAGGGTGTTTACCTTTGCGGATAGGAGCCTTTCTTCAGATAAGCTTTCTTAGCTCCTTTGTGGCGAGTGCAACAGATTCTTCTTCCTCGCTTCCATAAGATGATCTTTCATTTTCACTTTCATCCTTTCTCGTAGCTTTGAAGGTGATGTTCCCCTTTTTAGGTACGGTTTCTTCAATGTCATTTCACGCATCAAAAGTGAATCGGTGAGTTCATCCATTAGTAGAATGCTTAAATGCTTTGCTTTTTGAATTGCAGTCACCTCTGGTTCCTATAATTTTGATAGAGACCTTAAGATTTTCCTAGTAAGCTCAACATTGGAATAGGTCTTAACTAGAACTTTTAGTCCACTAACAATTGTTAAAACGTGCATACATAGTACAAATATTTTTGTCATACGATATTTTAAATAATTCAAAATGATGAGTAAGCATGCTAATTTTGGTCTCTTTAACTTGATTAGTACCTTTATGAGTAACTTCCAAAGTAAGCCAAATATCATAAGTAGATTCGCACATAGATATTCTATTAAACTCTTTTATGCTTAGAGCGTAAAATAAAACACACATAGCTCTACTATTTAGAGACACTAATCTCTTTTCTTCAAGATTTAACTCATTATCTTCTTTGAGAACTACTTCATTTCCTATAAGTTTCAAAAGTAAAGTGATTTTTTAAGAAACACAAAGTCATAAGTCCACATTTTTACTTATCAAATAATTACTACCATCAAAATAATGTGTTCTATATGTGTTGTAACCTTCTAAATTAGAAAAGGGAGAAAAACTATTCATTGATGCTATAAGATCTTTACTCACAAATTCGTTGGAATTAAAACTATGTGAGACCTATGCTCTGATATCAATTATTATGATGATATGATACTTAAGATGCGGTAAATTAGGTGTTTAAAATTATTTTCCTAATTAATTAAAACTAGATAAATAGAAAGCGGAAGCTTGAAACACAAACTTAACTCGCCTAAAATGAATAATCAACACTATAAAATAAATACGTAAAAAGTAAAGACACCGGATTTATACTAGTTCAAAGCTGTCCACTTGCTCCTACGTCTAGTTCCCAACACCACTGTTGAGATGATTGTACTTAATTCAAAAAAAAGTATAATTTTCAAGCTTACAATCCTTTTTAAAAGCGCACGGATAACCTTTCACTCAATTCTTTTTCAATGGCTAAAGAATAACCTCACCAATTCACTAGAATAATTCAAGACAAAACCTTCACTCAATTTTACTTGATGAATAAAAAAGGCTTGAAGGATGTATGTACAAAAATAAAGCTTTATTATGCTTCACACAAACTCACAAATAAGCACTTCAGACCACAAAAACTCAATTGACTCTTAATCTCAATACTATATCACTCTTCTATATTAATCACGTGCACAAATCCTTTATGTTCAATTGACTCTTAATCTCAATACTATATCACTCTTCTGTATTAATCACGTACACAAATCCTTTATGTATACTTAATCCAGTTGAAAGAGCCATGGTCCAATAGTAATAATAACGTTATACGAGTTCATGTAAATGACCGTTGTATAATCCATCAAATCCTGATATTATCCTTCATAACGTTTAACATTCGGTCAACCTAAGACAAGGTTTGATCGACTGATTATTTGTAGTCTGGTATTTTGTCTACAAATCTTGTCCATTCGGTTGACTGATCATCCTTATTTGGTGAACCGATCTAAATAAATTAGTTAACCTTAAGCCATTCGGCCCCTTAAACAAAAGTTTAACAAATTAAACCCAGTTCAAACAAAACCAAAACATACCTCATATTTAAACCATTTCTAAAATAGAATTTCTCTAACTTAGGTTATCAAAACTTCATTTCATACTAACCTATGCATTCTTAATTAATTAAATCACTCATCAAGAGATTTAACAACATATAATCATATAAAAAAACACATAAGCCTCTTGATTATATACTTATATGCATATTCTAAGATATGTATGCGTGAATGAGTAAATATAAGCCTATGAAATGATCAAAATAAAATTAAACAAAGTTTACATAAAAAATAAGTAAACCTAAACTAATTTTCTTCTTCAAGCTTTATGTCTCCATGTAATTTCTGTTTTGAAACTCTTGAGCAATCATACATAAATTTATTCACACATATCTTTCAATCACACTTAAAACACAAGAATTAATATTAAATAGTTCCTTAGTTAAACAATCTCCCCCTTTTTGATGATGAAAAAATTGAGTGATGTTAAAAACACAATATCACCAAACTATAGGCATTAAATGATTGATAAATCTCCCCCTGAATACATCACCATCAATTGTAATTTCAACCATATAAAAGAATAACTCTTTTCAATAAAAAACAGAGAATAATCATCTCAAATATATGCAGTTACATCACAATCATTAATAATCATCAATTAATTAAATTTAATATTAACTCTTATCATTAGGCTAACTTTATTAAGTTAACTCCCCTTAAAATTATGAAAAAATATAAACATTAGAAATGATATGCCTCCTATATCACATATAATTTCTAATTTTCACATAATATCATTTATAAGCTTAATCTCACATAATATCACTTAAAGCTCTCCCCCTTGTTGGAATCACAAAAAATTTACAAACACATCATACAGTATCCAAAGAGGGGAAGAAAAGTAATAAAGAAGAGATAGGTGATAACAACCTTCCGAAGAAAGATTCAATGACATAAATAAACGAAAAATTTCATAAGAATACATCATAAAAAAAACTCAAAATCACTAAGAAGGATCTGCAGGAGGCAGAGGTGGTAGGTGATAGAGGAGCTTGTGAAACAAAGAGGTATGATCATGTAGAATATCAATATGCTCGCGCAGCAAGGTAGTGTGCTCATCCATCTTCCCATGAAGGGAAGCTAAGTCAAACACATGATCATTGGGAGCACGTGGAGCACTAACAAAATTACCCTCATCCTCAAAGATTATGGTAGGAGTATGGCTCAGAGTTGGTGTATTCTCAACAGGATCATCAAGAAGAATAGGTGTAGCAAAACACTGCTAACACTGACAAGGTTAAGTCATTTGACCCTTAACAAATTGAAACCCCATGTGCTTTAGAGAATTTTGATCAAAAAATGAATACGACTCAACATCATCTTTCATAGGAGGGATGTGAAAATATTGAAAGATGTGACCAAGGAATAGAGCATAAGGAATGTGATGGCCCTTTTTCTTAGAGCAAAAAAAAAAAAAGAATAATGTTATACAAGATGAAATCACCCAAATATATTTTCTCATCAAGCATTAGAGTAGATAGAAACTAAAGATCATCATAACCTAGGTCTTTGTAATGACAGCTATATGAAATAAAATTGTATTTAATGAAAAGATGATGGAATTTAGGGATAGCACTCATTTTTTGCATATCTTTTGGTTTGCCAAAAATGCATTCCTCATTGTCTAATTCAAAAATAGTCTTGGCTCTCTTCGCTAAGGAGCGAGGGGCATCACTATGTTTTGATATACACTCATAATGGGAAAATACAGGAGGAATAGGGATGCCTAAGATGGTATTAATTATATCTCGAGAGAGATGAATAGAAACATTGTCTATTTTGGATAAGAGGATACACTCTTCATTTTTCATAACTTCTCTAAAGTTGCAATAGAAGAGCTTAACAGCAGTAGGATAAATTTCGGAAGAAAGGGTAAGAAGAGATTCCCACTCTTGATTAATAAAGAATTAGACTAGGCCATTTTCCTTAAAGGAATGTAATTGCGTAGGAGAGATCACACAATTCTTAGAGGGTTTCTTAGAGGCATATGGCTGATACTAAATAGAATCAACATCAAAATAGTCATTTTCTTGACTAACTTGAGATCTCCTACTCCTAGAGGTATTTTCTACCTCGAGTCCTAGCCATACTGAGATTTTAAGCAAGTTTAGATTAAGAGAAAGACTCTAATAATAGCAAAGGATACCTAATGAAGCTTTAAGAATAGATAAAGCACAAGGGCAATCTCTTTGTTGATAGTAAAAAATACAACTTGAAAGTAAAATCATACAATGATGGCTAGAGACTAAACATAAACTTCTAAGACTTAGAGGCTTCTATATAAATGAACGATATGCAATTTTTTCTTAAAAAACAAATAGAACTTAAATAGAAATTTAAATAAAAATAGTAAACCTATAAGATAATAAGAAAGGGATATTATAAAAAATTCTTATTAAACCTAATCAAATAAAATTTTATAAGCCTAATTGAAAACTTCATATTCAAATAATCACTTAAGCAAATTTATGAAAATTTTAATTCCCTAAAAAGAAACTAGATTAAATTTAAACAGAAAATTAGAAATTTCTAAAAGCTTTTTCTAAAAGTGAGGAAAAATATATATTTGATACAAAAAAGTTTATTGGTTAAACTAACACCTTAAAAGAGTTTTCTTAATTGAAAATTTCAAAGTTTAATCACTTATTTATTTAGAAAATTTGAATAACCCCTAAATTTAAATCTGAAAAATTTGGAAAAATACAATTTAACAAATAAATCCAATTAATTGAATAATAATATCAATTGACAGTTTAATTGAGTTTTTAACAGATTAATTTTAAAAAATGTCCAATTTAATCAAAAAATAAAAAAATTAAAATTAGGGAAAATCAAAATTGAGCACACAAAAATGCAATTGGATTTTCTAAAGCCCTAATTATGCTTCTAATTGCAAGAAACTACAATTAATTCAAGCCAATTTCTCAATTCAAGCCAAAAATCCAATTATATAAACCTTAGAAATGCCTAAATGCAAACTTGGAAAAAATAATCGAAATTAAAAGATAAAAGCATAAGGCTTAATTTAAGATGATACTAGGAGCACAAGGGCAACATTGAGGTGACTGAAATCCTTGCCAGAGAAGAGGATAGAGGAGAAAAAGATGGTTTCAGTCGAAAGAAAAAAAAAGGATAAAAAAGAAAAATTAGGGTAAGAAAAGGTTAAAGAAAGGTATTAAAAGCTTTAGAAACCCTTAAAACATGATTAGGGAGGCTAAAAAAGGTTCAAGAATGGAGGAGAGGGTGCAGAGGAGTGACGACAATGAAGTTTTTAAAGAGAATGAGGGAGGAGAAGATGAAACAGAAAAGAGGAGAGGAGAACTTAAAAACTCGACAATTTAAACATCACTCGACTGAACATATAACATCGGTTAACTGATAGTAGGTCAACCGATGTTCAATATTCAGTCGATCGAACTATCAATAACATGCACAGAAAATCAGAAAATCCAAAATTTTATTTTAAACAACAATTAAAAGAATCATTCTGAGTAATTATCTAAAATAATTATCACATATATATATATATATATTTCATATTCTCACACTCAATTTATTATTATTATTATTTAAATAGAAGAGTACCTTAAAATTTTAATTTTGTCATTTTTCTTTGTCGATTTTATCTTGGTTTAACAATGATTAAATGTTCCTTTTATTCTTGAAGGTATCCATAAAACATAAAAATTTTAATGAACCTTTAGTAACCATATCATTTTGGATCCATTAGTGTTAGTTTTGTACCTTTCATGACCAATTAAAACTACATTTTGATTTCTTAAATAATCATAGCAAGAATATCGAACATGTCCATGTCTTTCACAATAAGTGAAAAATAACCGAGTGAAGGATCTATATGTACTCCTTAGTCTATAATCATGATAGAATCTTTGATGAAATTTTTGCTTAGGTTGAGTGAAGGTTCTAGTTGTATTAAATCAATGTTAAGAAATTTTCTTAAGTCTTGATACATACATAATGCATGATGCCTAAGTTGAGTTCTAATTGATGATGCATTTTGAATAACCTTAGGACATTCATCTTCTAGATTATTTCCCTTTACAAAAATGGTTTTGCTAGTTGATGCTCCATTAGTATAGCCTAAGCCATGCTTATTGTTTCCCATTTTCTGAACACTTAACATGATTTCTAGTGTTTCTTTTTGAATTTTGCAAGTGACGCTTTAAGGAATTCAATTTTCTTCTTTAAGGCCATATTTCATCCTCATCATTATCCTTGTTGATTGAATTCATGTCTTTCCTAAGGTTTTTAATATCTAATTTGTACTCATCTATCATTTTCATAGATTTTACATTTTTATCGTGCAATTTCTTCTTATTTTTAGGTAAATCTTCCACAAATTCTAACAATTCCTCATAAGGGTACTCAACTTCACATTCATCATTTGGGTGAGGAATACTTACCTTATTTTCAGTCATAAAACACATATTGGCGACTTCTTCTTTTTCAAATTCACTTGACTCGGACCATTCACTTTTGGTTCTTTCTTCTTGAAATCCTTCCTTTCTTTTCTTTCCTTCTTTTCCATCTTTTCATATTTTTGAAGATGTGGGCAATTAGATCTAACATGGAATTTTTCTCCACATTCAAAACACGTTACATTAGAAAATTTACTTTTAAAAGGATACTTACATTTGCGGATAGTAGCCTTTCTTCAGGTAAGCTTTTTTAGCTCCTTTATGATGAGAGTGATGGATCCTTCTTCCTCACTTCCATAGGATGATTCTCCATTTTCACTTTCATCCTTTCTCGTAGCTTTGAAGGTGATGTTTCTCTTTTTAGGTAAGATTTCTTCTTGTGTGTCCTTCAATATCATTTCGTGCATCAAACCGATGAATTCATCTATTGGTAGAATGAACAAATCCTTTACTTCTTAAATTGTAGTCACCTTTGGTTCCCATGATTTCGGTAGAGACCTTAAGATTTTCATAGTAAGCTCAAAATTAGAATAGGTCTTACCTAGACCTTTTAGTAACAATACTATTAAAATTAGCATACATAGTAGAAATATTTTTGTCATGCAACATTTTAAATAATTCCAATTGATGAGTAAGCATGCTATTTTTAGTCTCCTTAACTTGATTAGTACATTCATGAGTAACTTCTAAAGTATGCCAAATATTATAAGCATATTCGCATATAGATATTCTATTAAACTCTTTTATGATTAGTGCATAAAATAAAATATGAATAGCTCTACTGTTTAGAGACATTAATCTCTTTTCTTTAAGATTTAACTCATTATCTTCTTTAAGCACTACTTCATTTCCTAAAGTTTCAAAGATAAAGTGTTTTTTTTGAGAAACACAAAGCCATAAGTTCACATTTTCATTTCTCAAAAAAATGTCTCATTATATCCTTCTAATTCAAATAATTACTATCATCAAAATAGGGTTTTCTATGTGTTATTATCATCAAAATTAGAAGAGGGAGCGAAACTATTCATTTGTGCCATAAGATCTTTACTCACTAATTCGTTGGAATTAAAACTATGTGAGGCTTATACTTTGATACCAATTATTAGGCCGATATAGCACCTAAAAGGGGGTGAATTAGGTGTTTAAAATTATTTTCCTAATTAATTAAAATTGGATAAATAGGACACTGAAGCTTAAAACACAAACTTAATTAACCAAGATGAACAATTAACCTAATAAAATAAATGTGTAAAATGCAAAGAGATAGAGTAGAGAAGTACACTAAATTTATACCAGTTCAGAGGCGTCCACTTGTTCCTACGTCTAGTTCCTAATACTACTATTGAGATGATTATACTAAAATTAACAAAAAGTGCAATATTCAAGCTTATAATCCCTTTTAAAGGCTCAATGGTAACCTGTCACTCAATTCCTTTTCTAAGGATAAAGAATAACCTCACCAACTCACTAGAAGAATTCGAGAAAAATACTTCACTAAATTTTACTTGATAAATCAAAGAGGCTTGACGGATCTATGCATAAAAATAAGGCTTTAATATGCTTCACACAAACTCACAACAAACAAATAAGCCTTTCGAATTAAAAAAACTCAATTTCCACTTAATATTAGTACTGTATCCCACTTCTATATTAACCACATACATAAATCACCTATTTATACTTAATCTGGTTGAAAAGAGTAGTTGTCCAATAGTAATAATAATGTTATATGAGTTAATGTAAACGACCGTTGTGTAATATGTCGAATCTTGATATTATCCTTCATATCTTTGAACATTCGGTGGACTTAAGGCAAGGTTCGGTTGACCAATTATCTATAGGCTAGTATTCAGTGGACCTATCTTATACATTTAGTAGACCAATCATCCTTATTTGGTCGACTAATCTAAATAGATAAGCTTAACTTAAACAATTCGGTCCCTTAAACAAAAAGTTTAAACCGAATTCAAACAAAACCAAAACATACTTCATATTTAAACTAATTAAAATAGAATTTCTGTAATTTAGGTTATCAAAACTTCGTTTCATACTAACCTATGCATTATTAATTAATTAAATCACTCATCAAGAGGTTTAACCATATATAATCATATAAAAAAAAACACACAAGCCTCTTGATTATACACCTATATGCATATTCTAAGATATTTATGGATGAATGAACAAATATAAGCCTCTTAAACCATCAAAACAAAATTAAGCAGAGTTTACATAAAAAATAAGTAAACCTAAATTAATTTACTTCTTCAAGCTTTAGGTCTCTATTCAATTTCTATTTTGAAACTCTTGAGCGATCATACTTGAAATTTGTTCATATGTATCTTTCAATCATACTTAAATCACAAACATTAGTAATCAACTTAGTTTTGTCATTACTAAAACAAAGTGGAACCTCTCTTAGTTTAACATCATAATCTTATAAATCATAACCATGTCATCATAATCCGAGTATTAAATATGTCCTATCCTAGACAAGCAATTATTTAACTATTTTTTCAAGTTTTAATACATCTCAAGTTCCAATTTCTCTTGTCTTGTCAAAGAACTCCATCCCCATACATCTTAAAATTTTTTACTTCAACTTATCATAAATCCATCACATAATAATTTTTCATATGATCAATAACATACTCAAACATTATCCAATCATATAAAAAACACATTTAACATTATAAAATAAGTACTTATGAATCTCATGCAATTTTGTAATATAATTAACATAAATAAAAACATGTAATATCCAACAAATTAAGATTTCATATAGACCTTAATTTATATAGCAATTAATTTTCACAAAATACAAACCACACAAATACGCATTATAAGTATACATCAAATACTACTTAAAAACAATTATCATATAGATTAAGTATTGTCCAACATTTTCAATTTATACCTAATTCTGAAGCATACATATACATGCCTCACATTTATCACTTACACACAAATAAATTACTATAATTTTATATAACATCCAACATCCATAATATAGGCAAATAAATCACACATAAAGGAATACACCCTAATTACCACTTACATATATATACAAAATTCACATATAACTATATAAAACAAAAAAAACTACAAAATAGGAATATGCCCATATTTGACCACTTACTTGATATCCAAAATGACCAAAATCAAGTACCAAATCTCAACTGTTGATCCTTTAATTCATTGGCCTAAATATAACTTCCCAATAATCAAGATAAAGTAATATTCTATCCTTTCACTAAATTTTGATAAATTAATATATTAATTAGTTAATTATTATTTTTATAAGAACCAATGTCCTAGACATCCCTTATGATATAGAAAACAATTCATAGATAAGCATCAAAATATTAAATACTAAAATTTCCATTATATTTCTAGAACTCTTACAACCTTGTTGTTAAAATTCAATACTAACATTTAACAAGAAAAATGTTATTTATTAGCTTGTTTAAATTAGTTATGTTAGTACCTAGATTCTTAAGCAGTTTATTTTCATAAAAGGCTAATTGTTATACCATTTTCAAATGACTCCAAATAAAAAAAACACACTAACGTTAATATTTGTTGATTTTAATGAACATATTATATGCTAGCAATTGAAAGACAAGATAAAGGTGCTCGTGTGCAAATAATAATGAAAAAAAAGAGATGGCCAAGATTTAACTCACCACTTTATAAAGTAATGACAGAGAAAGGGAGATTGTAAAGGTGAAAAGGCATGACAATCAATGTAGGAAGAATAGGTGGTGACTGCTAAGTCAAAAATAAGGGTGGAGAGGAAAGGATTTAGGGATTGCTTTTTCTTTATAAGGATGGGTTTAGGCTTAAGGGTTACTAAGATTTTTATTGTTTGTTTTGGATTATAAAAAAGCATACTGAAGTTAGCCCATGCCCATCAAAGCTCATTTATAAAATCCTAATCTAATTAATTTTTTTAGGATGTTACATCATAGGTACTCTACATATATAACAAGGAATTCTTCACAATTCATATCCTTAAAAAGCAAGGATGATGATTTTGTCATATTTGATGACAATGTTAAGGATAAGATTATTGACATTGATAAGGTTGGTAAGAATAATACTATGATTTATAATATGATTTTAGTTGATGGCTTGAAGTATAATTTGTTAGTGTTAGTTAATTATGTGAATAAGATTTTAAAGCGATCTTTAAAAGAAAATCATATATTGTTTTTAGGGTGTTAGATAAAATTATTGTGTTTGGTGGTAAGAGAGAAGGAATCATTTATATTATTGATTTAAATAATCTCTATAACTATGACGCTAAGTGTTTTATGCATATGAGTAAAGACGCTTAGATGTAGCATAGAAGATTAGGATATGCAAGCATGAAACTCCTATCTAACCTAAGAAACAAACAACTATTGAATGGGATATTAAAGTTGAAATTTGAAAATAAAAAGTGTGTTAAGCTTGTTAAATAGGTAATCAAACCAAAAGCTCCTTCAATAAGAAGAAATCAGTAACAACATCTAGAACTTTGGAACCTTTACATATGGATTTGTTTGGCTTAACTAAAGGTGCTTGTTTAGGTGAAAAATTATATGCTTTTATTATTAATAATGACTTGGTAGGTTTACATGGGTAAATTTTCTTACTAGTAAGAATGAATATATTAGTTCTTTTTGTAAAATTTTCTAAGATGATGTTTGGTTTCAATTTTTTTTATTTTGATTTCTTGTTTTTTAAACACAGAAATAGGAAAAAACAGTATAGAAACCGAAAAAAATAATACAATAATACAGCATAGAAACTGAAAAAACAGCAAAAAAACTTAAAAAACTCACAAAAACACAAACTTGTAATCAACAATAATACCAAACGACTTCTAAGAAAATGTAAAATGAAAAAGGTTATATGATTGCATCTATTAGAAGTGATCATAATATAAAATTTGATAATGATTTGTTTGAATATTTTTATGATGAGAATAGAATTTTTCATAATTTTTCTACACCTGAGACCCTTCGATAAAAGGGAGTTATTGAGAAGAAAAAATAGAATTTTGCAAGAGATGATTAAGATGATGTTGAGTATCTTCTTGAACATTTGTCTAAAGGAACTTATAGCTTGTTCTTGTCATGTATTTAATAGGGTCTATATAAGACTAACTATAAATAAGACCCGTTATGAACTTTAGCTCAAAAAATAAAATAAAATAAAAGGTCAGTTATATCAAGGTTTTAAGTTCAAGTGCTTTATTTTGAACATTGGGGATAATTTAGGTAAATTTGATTAAAAAATGGATGAAGGTATTTTTATAGATTATTTATTGACTAGTAAAGCATATATAATGCAGGAGAAATTCAATGATTAAGGAGTTTATGCATGTTGTCTTTGATAACTCAAACCCCTTTAATGTAAGGAAGAATGTTGAATATGCTAATGTAAGCTTGTCAAAGGATTTAAAGAGGTTTAGAAGAATAAAAAGAAGATATCCCAGATACCATATGTGCACCTAATGAACCTAATGTTGAACTAGGTGAGGCTAATAAGAAGAATGAGAGTTTACTTATAGATTGGAGATATAAGAAAGATCATCCTTCTAACCAAATTATAGGTGATGTGCAAAGATATGTACTTACTAGATCATTTTTTAAAGATTTACATCGTATTACCTTTATTTCCCATATAAAGCTTAAGACCACAGAAGAAGCTTTTAATGATAAAAGTTAGGTTCTATCTATGAATGAGGAGTTAAACTAATTTGAGAGAAACAAAGCTTGAACATTAATAACTAAGCTTAATGATCATTAAATTATAAGTACTAAATGGTCTTTAGAAAAAAAAACTTGATGAATTAGGCAACATTATGAAAAATAGGGCTAGTAAATAAGAGTTATAACCAAGAAGAGGAAATCTATTATGAAAAACATTTTACACCTATAATTAGATTAGAAGAAATTAGGTCATTATTGGGTTTTGCATCCTATATGAGTTTTAAGCTTTTTTTTAATAGAAGTTAAAAAAACTTGTTGAGTCGTGTATGTAATTCATTTTAAAACAGACTACTATGAGTTTTAAGCTCAAAACCGCAAGTATACGGGTCGTACTTGTAGTAAAGAACGGT
>JAOXYD010051886.1:0-13298 GCA_028565735.1 Pinacopodium congolense
ACTAAGCATATTGAGATAAGGCATCATTTTATAAGAGATTATGTTCATAATGGTGATATTGAATTAGAGTTTGTGGATACACATCATCAATTGAACGATATATTTATTAAACTAATGAATGAAGATAGGTTTTGCATGATTAGAAGAGAATTATGCATGATTAATGGTGCATCTTTATGACTTTTATGTGTTTCTTTGTTTTTACATGCTTTACTTACTTTGTTTGTTGTTTTGCATGATTTTCTAGTTTATTTACTCTCTTATGTCTGTTTTTCATACATGTTTTTCAATCTTTTTAATGATGTCAAAAAAGGAGAGAAATATGTGTTATATTTTGTGTGTTTGTGTGATGTTTGAGTCCATCATTAAATGGAGTTAATCATTAATGGTATATGTCTATTTGTGTTTCTTTAATGATCACTTACTCCTACATATGTTCTATGTCCATGCAATGATATGACTTTGTTTAAAATACCTAAATGCATGAATCTAGGGGGAGTCATGATTACATATACTAAGGGGGAGCTTAAGTTGAATTGATAGTTTTTGATCAATTTATGCGATGATATAACTTTGTTTATTGGATTATGCTTTGTTTTTGTCATAATATCACATGTTTTGTCATTATCAAAAAGGGGGAGATTGTTGAACCAAGGGAGGTCCCAATCTTAATTTCGATGATAACAAAACATGGTTGATTACTAATAGTTTGAGTTTATGATGTTAATCTTAAAGATAAGTATATTTCAAGGAGAATCAATTATGGAAAGCTTAGAGTTTGAAGGTCAAATTTGAAGATAATGGCCATTCAACTGAATTGGAAGTTTCAAGACCTTAGATAGGTTGTTTCAAATATGTTTGTAAGTTTTACTTAATGTTTAATTGACCTAAGGGCTTAAGTTTGATCATGCATTGCATTTGAAATGTCATAAGTGCATATTATCTCAATTTATAGGCCAAATCATGTGTTTGAATTGTTTTAAGATGTTTGAGCATTCATATAGCCTCAATACATGATTTCAAAAGTGTTGGAAGTCTTAATTAGCATTAAGAACTTGTTTGGGGTCAATTTTGCAGCATATTCTATGTTTCTAGACATATAATGACGGGCTGATCATCCATCAACGGTGCCATGCTTAAGTGCCGTTGTACCCTGTTTCCAGAAGGCATCAATGGGGGGCTGTTCTTATATCAACGGCGTCGTTGATCAACCCAAAGGGTGCCGTTATAGAGTTAGACTATAACGACTAGTTTCCCTTTTCGGGTCTTATGCCTTTTGTCCTCTTTCTAATGTGTTAAAACACTTACTAAACCCTCCTTAAGCCTCCTAACACTATATATACTCCTTAGAAACAAATATTAACACTCTAGACATTCCAAAAATAGATTAAACCGTCTGAATTCATCAAAAGCTTCAAACTATACACTCTTTCACTGCACTTACTCTTATTCGATCTTTTGTTGTCAACTTGTGTTTTTAAGTGTGCAAACTTGTGTTTAATATCTTGCTTGAGTGCTACAAGTTTATTTGATTCATATTTTACATTTTAGGAGTGCTATTTCAACTGATTAAAGCTAGAACTCATTCATATGTTAAAACTATCTCTATTGAGACTGTTCTAGCTTGAATCTCAATTTCAGTGGCCAAACCTATTTCTAAAATCGTGATATTAGATTTTTCCGATTGGTTAAGGTCTCTAGATTGTGTTTGAACCTTGTTTCGAATTTTTGAGACCTGTTTAAGCTATCATTAAGCTAGAACTTTCATATACTTCAAGATAGCTCCTATTTTCACCGTTTTTAGTTTGAATTCGATTTTAACCTGATTAATCTATTGTTTTGTGTTTGTTATTATTGTTTTATATTTGTTTAAGTTCTTAGGAATCATATTACACTTAGTTTCGAATTTTTGGTTAGATAATTCATCAGTTGAGTGCAATAGTTCACTTAGACATCAAAACTTTCTAGTTTTTGATGTTCTTCATTTGATCACAATTTTCATCATATTAATCAGGTCTGGGTGCATAAATTTGTTGTGGCTAGTTCACATAAGGTGTTAAGAGTGCTCTAGTATTTTTGGATTGGTTTTTAAGCACTTATATTTGTGTTTTAAGCTGATTATCTATAGGGTGTTTAAACTATCCAGATTTTGTGATTGGCTTGTTTTGATCATGTTGTTGGAACATATTCACATTTTTATGTTTAATTTCTGCCATTCTAAGTCTGTTTAGGCTTTCAAGATTGCTATCATTCATTCATATCATTCATTGAAAGCTAAAGCCCTTACTTTAATTGTGCATTGAATGAAACACCTTTCAAGGTGTATTTAGTTACTTGAATTTGGGGGAATTGGATATTTTGGTTAATTGTGAATTGTGAATTATATAGGCTTCTCTTTTCATTGAAAAGATTTGGGATAGGTTACTCTTTACCTTAGAAAGTAAGATTGTGGTTGTTGGGTTACTCTTCACCCTTGGAAAGTAAGATTGTAAAGGTTACTCTTTACTTTGAAAAAGATTGTACTTGTTTCGATTGATTAGTATAGAATCATCCAACAAGTAGTTGGAAAGGAGACATCGCCTATCTTTGGGGTAGGTGAACTTCTTTAAAAATTGCCTTGTGTCTTTCTCTAAACTCGACTTATTGCATTTGTTTTGATAATTGCATTAACATTCCATATTAGGTTAAATCTTGGTTTAGTGATTGCATTTAGTTTTCCAATTGTATTAGGATACTAGTTTTGAGTTTGTAAAAAGTTTTTTAACACCCAATTCACCCCCCTCTTGGGTGCCATAGGACTTACATTGTTGATTGTAATAAAAACAAAATATTAACAGTAGTATTGGGGACTGGATGTAGAGCAAGTGAATTGGTCCTAAGTAGAATAAATCAGTTGTGTTTTTTCTTCTTTTTCTCTTTTATGTTTATACATTTATATTATATTGTTTTATTTACTATTTAATTTAATTGATTAAGAATTTTTTAGCTTCTGAGTTTAATTAAATTTGTGAAAGACTAAGTTTAATAATATAGAAGAAAATTTTAAGAGTC
Source organism: Pinacopodium congolense (assembly GCA_028565735.1). Classification (NCBI taxonomy): domain Eukaryota; kingdom Viridiplantae; phylum Streptophyta; class Magnoliopsida; order Malpighiales; family Erythroxylaceae; genus Pinacopodium; species Pinacopodium congolense. The sequence continues at coordinate 3,052 of JAOXYD010051886.1, forward strand.
TAATTCACGCCCTCTTAGGTGCCATATAGGGCCAACACACCATTGTTTAATCAGTCTGCTCACTTACTTCTTCACCCTTGTTTTCTATTTCCTAATTCTCCACGTCCTTACCACTTCTTTAGGTAATAGCCTTTTCATGCTCCGTAGAATTGGCTTTAGTTGTACTTGGTAGATTATTAAGAAGCCTTTCTTGTAAAGTTGAGCTATTGAGCTAACTTGAGTCTCTATATTCTTAATGGCTACTTCATGATTTTGCAATTGAGACTCATTACCCTGAATGAATTTCAACAGTGTCGCTTTTAAATTTGAATTTTCTAGTGGAGGTGGAATTGATCTAAATCCTAGTCATAGGGCCCTTTGTGTCTGGGCTAGAGGTTGGTAAGGGTTTTGATTGTCTCTCTAAAAGAAGCTTGGGTGGTTTCTCCATTTAGGATTGTACGTATTTGAATGTGGGTCATTCCTTTGCCTATTATAGTTCATATATTGTGCTTAATCAGGTTCTTTAGTAAAGGGACTACCCACTTGGCAATCTAATGACACATGAGAGGAACTACCACAATGTTCGCATTCATTTGGATTTATAATTCCATTACTTCTAACACCACTTACCAAACCATCCAATTTCTTATTCAAAATATCCATGTGGGCTACTAAAGCAAATATATCATTAATAGCATGCATCCCATATGGTTTTCTTGGATAGCGTTCAGAGTTATATTGAAAACTATTAGTTGCCATCTCTTCAATAAGGTTATACACTTCTTCTTGAGTCTTATGAATAAAACTTCTGCCAGCTATGACATCTATAATGCATTGAGTAGATGGTGTGAGGCCTGTATAAAAATGTCCACTTGTGTCCAAGTATTAAAACCATGGCTAGGACACTTAGCCAACATTTCCCTATATCTTTCCCATGCCTTATATAAGCTCTCATTTTCATATTGTACAAAAGAACTAATTTTGATTTTCAATTTTTCCATTTTTTCAGATAGGAAAATCTTAGTTAGAAATAGTTTCATTAACTTATCCCATGTTGTAATGATACTAGGCAGATGAGTGTTAAGCCATGCTCTACCCTTGTCTCCAAGGGAAAATGGGAATAATTTAATCCTAACAACAACCTCAAGAACTCCATTACTCTTGAAAAGATCACATATATCTAGAAAACTTTGTAAATGTTCATTTGGATCTTCAAGAGCTATTCCATCGAATTAAAAAGCTCTAACCATTGAGATTATACCATAAGGGATTTCAAAATTATTGGCATTGATCATAGGTCGCATAATGTTAACCATAGGTCACCCTTTATTACCTAATGCTAAACCATCATAGTCAAAGGTCTAGTACCCTGCTAAGTTCTAATTTCTATTTATTTTGGTAGATTCATTTTTTATTAAAGTGATTTTTCACTAGAAGTTTATACTCCTACCGATTCAAGTGCGCTCGCTCGAGTTTCTTTCTTTTTCTTCCTAAGTGATCTCTCAAGCTCAGGATCAAATTCTAACTTCTCATGTTTTTGTTTTTGAGTTAAGTATATAAAATAAAACATAAAAGGAAATAAAACAAACTAACTAAAAACACAAACTCACAAAATAAAACACACACAATTAAACAAAGCAAGGAAAACAAATTTAAACACTTTAAACAATGTAAAAAACTCTAAAGCAATCTTCACCAAATGGTCCTAATATTCCAATTATGAGTAGTGTCATTCCCTAGCAACTGCACCAAAAACTTATTGGTCAGTTTTCTATAAAAGCCAATTAACTCAAAATAACTCACAAATTATGTTCTTTAAGTACAATTTCTCAATTTGAATTTAAAACCAACACTAATGACAAGTTCACCAGTCGTAAGTAATATATGGAAGTATTTGAGATCCAAGTATCGTTCCCACAGGAATCTACGCTAAATTAAAGTACTATGGTCAATTTGAATCATAATTATCTAGAGATTCAAATGTAATTAGAAGCAACAACTATGATTACTAATTAAAATAAACTATCAAATTATGCATAATAACTTAGTTGATAAAATGACTTGTCTAATTGGATAAAATAGGTTAGGAAATGCTCTTCAATGATCAAAATGGATTAAAAGTGGATTAGGACACTTTTTCTAGGATCACTTCACTTAATCTAAGCAATGTTATGGTTAAAATAAAGCTTAATATCTAAATACTTAAGTTGGAAGTTGGTTATGTCACAAGCTTAAGCATTAGGCTTTAAAATTAAGAAGCTTAATCCAAAATTTTCAATTTTCAGATTATAGCCCTTTAAATAAATCAAAATTTGGATATTCAATGACTTAAATACGGTTGCTTAAAGATTTTTCTAATAAATTAAGTAGATTTCTAAGATTTTAACTTCTTTGTTAACTTTATCTTACATGTTTAGTATAAAACAAGCATTAATCTCATTAATAAGCAAAGAATAACTCCTGATCATGCATAGAATCATATTCAGCACATATGAAGATCATTTCAGAGACATTTCGTAACCAAAAATATATTCAGCCACTCATTTGAAGCAAGAATAAATCATTCTCTAAGTATTCAACATGTTTTTGAACAAATGAGAATAAAAGATGGATTTAATATATAAAAATAGGCTAGAATGCACCACAAATAGGCTCTAAACATGTTTACAAGCTTGAATCACCTGTATAAGCCTAAAAAAATCCCAAATACAACCTCATATTCGTAAAACAAGTTAAAAATGGTGAAGAATAAGAGAAACAACTCTAAATTATGAACAATCTAATTTTCTCTCTCAAATTTGTGTTTTCTTTATGCTAATCTATTGTGTTTAGCTTCCAGAGCTCAATATATATTTTTGTTGCAAGTGGGAGTCAAGTTGCATAAGTTGTAACCAATGGGGAGGAAGGTCAAGCTAGAATTCTTTCAACAAGTACCACAGTAGCGCTTACAGGGAGTATAATGGCGAGCTATAAAACTACCATTTAAGTCTTTTGCTTCAATAGTAAAACGGTGGCCTGCTGCTTACAATGACGAGCTAATTGATACCATCGTTTTAATTCAAAAAATAGATTATTTTTTTCCTATTCTTAGATTTTCTTTGAGAATTGGCTTCCATCTACATTGTTAAACATTCAAACATAAAATTCAACTCGTAACACTAATTGGAAGAAATTCTATATAAAATTGGCATGAAATAGATATAAATATACAATGAAATCAAAGCCTATCATAATCCTATACAAACAATAGAAGAATGATTAGTATTAAAAGAGTATAAGTCAATAAAATTACACAAGTAAAGAGTAGAGGGATGCTTCATAGCATCTAAAAAATCAAATACTAATTCTTCATCTTAAAGTCTCAAGATAAGATTTCCAAGTTACACATCAAATATGGTCTGTGTAGTGGCCATGAAAGGTCTCCCTAGAATGATAGGTATGTCTCTGTCTTTCTCCACATCAAGGACTAAAAATTCCACTAAAAAGATGAACTTGTCTACTCTCACTAACATGTCCACATCTCTATGACACCTCTCAGGTATGTAATAGACTTATTTTCCAGCTGAAGTGAAACTGTGGTGGGTTTGAGCTTTGTTAATCCAAGCTTCTTGATAATAAAAAGAGGCATCAAGTTAATGCTCGTACCCAAATCCATTAAGGCCCTATCTATATGTAAATCACCAATGGTACAAATAATAGTAAAACTCCCTTAATCCTTAAGCTTTGGTGGTAGCTTCTTCAAAAAAAAGACCGAATACTCCTCATTAAGCTTCAATGTTGTACACTCTTCTAGCCTCCTCTTGTTAGATAATATCTCTTTTAAAAACATAGCATAAGAAGGCATCTATGCTATAGCCTCAGCAAATGGAATGTTAATATGCACATTCTTAAATTTTTCAAGGAATCTACCAAACTACTTATCTAATTGTGTACCTCTTAACCTCTGAGGATAAAGGATCCAAGGTCTTATTGGATTAGTGATGGGGTTGAAAAATAACCTTGAATGATCCTTCCTTGCAGTTGGTTCTTCCTTTTCCTCCTTGCCTTCTTCTTGACTCTCTTTCCCCTTACTCTACTCCATTTCTTCCTCCTTTTACTCAACTTCCTTTAGCTGTTTACCACTTTGAAATGAGATTGCCTTTGCATGCTCTCTCGGGTTGGCCTCAATAGAGATAGGCAATGAGGCCAGAAACCTTTGCTTTAATAAACTTACAATCTAGCTCATCTGATTCTCTAAGTTTTTAATAGAGGCTAGTTGGTTTTGCAATTGAGCCTCAATGTTAGAAATGTATTTTATGACTAACTCTTCGAAGTTGGATTTCTCAGGTAGATTGGAAGCCTTGAAACTTAGAGGTGGCTATCTCTAAACATTAGATGGATGTGGTTGTGCCATCTAATCATTTCTCCATGAGAAGTTGGGGTGATCCCTTCATCTAAGAATATAGGTGTTGGAAAATGGATCATCTTTCTACCTCTTGTAATTGTCCACATAATGGGCCTTTTCTTACTCTTGGCTAAAAGGATTCCCAACCTGACATACTGAGGATGGATGGGAATCTCCACCACAGTATTCACACATAGCACAACTCCTTATAGATGAACTCACTCCTCCTCTGACATTATGCATAAGGCTATCCAACTTCTTTGTCAAAACCTACATCTAAGCTCATAATGCTACTATATTTCCGCTATATAAGCACCTACAGGTCACTTGGGATGCCTCTATGTATGATATTGCAAATTGATTGTGGTCATCTTATCAATTAACCTGTAAGCTTGATCTGGTATCTTCCTCATCAAGTTACCTCCTAATGCTACATTGATAGTGCTTCTAATCAATATTGTCACTCCTATATAGAAAGTATTGACTTGTTGCTATGTAGAGAATCTATGACTAGGGCAACATGCCAACATGTCTCTGGATCACTCTCATTCTCGTGCTAAGTGAAAGAAGTAATCTCGTTCTTCGTCTTGGAAACCTTAGTAGGAGGGAAGAACTTAGTAAGAACCAATCTCATCAACTCATCCTATGTATTGATTGATCCTAGCTACAAAGTGACCAACCATGCTCCCATCTTATCCCTTAAAGAAAATGGGAATAGCCTCAACTGTAATGCATTATTTGACATCTCATTTTACCTAAACAAGTTGTAGATACCAAAAAAAGTCTCCAAATGGGTGTTCGGATCCTCCAAAGTTAGTCCTCTGAACTGAGATGCTCTGACTATAGAAGTAATGCTATGAGGAATCTCAAAGTTCGCTACTATGACTCTTGGCTTGATAGTAGGAGGCATGGGTCTATTATTTTGCCCCATAGTTAAATCTATCATAGTTAACTCCCCTCTCTCTTTGGGATTCTGCATAATCCCTTCTTCATGTTGCTCCATCTCTAAAAATTGTGCTTCACTCTCAAGCTGCTCTCCTCTAACCTCTTCTTCTACCTTGCTAGTATGAGCCAATCTAACTTCTCTTCTAAACTTATGAACAGTTTTCTCAATTTCAGTATCAAGTGTTAAACTGTTGGACTTTTGACCACGAGTGTGCATAAATAAAATAAAATAACAAAAGATCATAATAAAAGCACTAAAAACTGAAAATAAAGCACTCTAAAGCAGAGCAACCAAGCAATCACTGAGTAACAATGAAACAAGAATTAAATTTGAGATAACCAACACCATCTAACCTAATATATCACAATTAAGAATCCCCAGCAACAGCTCTAAAAAATTATTGGGGTCTAACTATACTATAATTTTAACCAATTTAATCCTATACCAACCAAAGGTAAGTGCACCTTGTCAATAACTAGTATAAAATCGAATATTTTAGTATTGTAACCTAGAGATTCCCAAAGTGTAAGACATATTAACTTAAATGATGTAAAATTACTCAGATGATCAATATTTGATTTATATGAATAAGGATTAAAAACAGAAACAACTAATTAATAAAAAGAATGCAACCCGACAATGATTATTGGTTAAGACTTCCAAGAATAATAAAATGGTTAAGGTTTCTTATTTCAATAGGTTAATCACTAAAAACGTGTGGTGTTATGAATTATGATCTACTTTACGCAAACAAATTATTCCTAATGGTCATAGAAATATCTTATCTGTTTTAAACTCAAATTACCTAATTATTCTGTAAATAACTTGGAACAAAATGCATGAAAATTAAAAAGCCTAAATCTCAGTTCATTAAATCTAGGAATCCTCACACAAGACTCTAAGGTTTGGTCCACTCTTAAATTCAAGTATGTTGCATAGTTGAATTTTTGACAATTGGAAACCCAATGTTCATGGAATTCTAATTGTATGAGGTTCCAACTTAGGTGATCAAACCAAATTAGATGAAATTAAAAATCAATCAATGCAAAATAACATAACCCAGATATGTTCTCAACCTGAATAATATCTTAAACTTCACTAAAAGCAAATTACTCACACATATTAATTAATAGACACAAAGAATAGATCAAATAAAGCATATTTATTAAATAATATGTGTAAAAAGGATTCAAACATGTGGAAAATGAAAGTAAACAAGATTATAGCCCAAAGATGGTCACTCCCTACTACAATTTATAATTCTCATCACTTAAATATCTCCTCTAAGCCAATCGTTGCCCAAAATCTAATGAAAAATGAAAACAACAAAAATTGGAGAAAAATCTAAAAACTATGAATTTTTCTGTGAATTTGCTTCTATGTCCTCCTTGAAGGTGGAAAAAAAAAAAGGATTATATACCCCCTTTGTGTCTCTTAGGGTTTAGAAGACTTGAAGATGGATTGGACAATGTTTACCCTTAAAAATGTCCCAAAACATCATGTACAATGCCTACAACAATACCCTCATTAACTGATTAATAACATTGTTTAAGGAATTGAAGCCTGCCATTATCCTTACACATTTGAGCATCAATGACGCCCTATTCATCGATCAACGGTGTTGTTGATGTTCTACAGAGCCCGCTGTTGATGGATTTGGAAACTCGCCTCCTTGCCTCTTTTTGCTCCAAACAACTCCAAAACTCCTCCACTTTATTCCAAACTCATTATGTACCTGATACTAATAAGAATAACTCATAATTGGTGTATTTTATATATCAAATTAGCAAAATATAGTAATTTATGCATCCAAAATCAATATAAATCATCCATTAACAAGCACTTAGTGATAAAAGTTGGATTCTTGTAGTGAATGAGGAGTTAAACCAATTTGAGAGAAATATGGTTTAGGCATTAGTGCCTAGGCCTAAGGATAATCAAATTATAGGTATTAAATGAATTTTTAGGAACAAGCTTGATAAGTTAAGCAATATTGTTAGAAACAAAGCTAGATTAGTAGCTAAGGGTTATACTTAAGAAAAGAGAATTGATTATGAAGATATTTTTGCATCTATAATGAGATTAGTGGAAATTAGGTTGTTGGTAGCATATATATCTTACATAGGTTTTAAGCTTTAGCAAATGGATGTGAATAGTATTCTTTCATGGTTTTATTTAAGAAAAAGATTATGTAGAGCAATCTCCCGATTTTGAAAACCATGATGCACCTAACCATATTTACAAACTTTCAAAAGTATTATATGGCTTAAAAATAGCTCCTAGAGCTTAATATGAAAGGTTACATGATTTCTTTTACAAAAATAGTTTTCTATGAAAAAAGTGGATACAACCGTCTTTATTAAAAATTCTAATGAAGATATTTTGTTTATTCAAATTTATATTGATAATATTATCATTGGCACCACTAATGAAAGCTTGTGTAAGGAATTTGTCAAGTGTATGGTTAAAGAAGTTGAAATGAGAAAGATTATTGGCTTAAAAATTAAATAAATGGAGAATAAATTTTCATTAATTAAGTCAAGTACACTAACAAATTAATTCAAATAATGGACCAAGCTAAGCCATTAGTAACTCCCAAGAGTGTCACTAAACAAAGATAAAGAAGATAAATGCATAAATGCTATATTGTATAGAGGCATGATAGGTAGTTTGTTATACCTTATAACAAGTAGGCTCGACATCATCCTATTGTATATTTATATGCCAGGTTTTAATTAAGTCTTAAAGAATCTCATCTTTTAACAATTAAGTGCATATTGAGGTATTTGAATGGAACTACATCTTTATGATTATGGTATCCTAAGAATGCATTTATAGAATTAGTTAGCTATTAATAATGCTCATTTGATACACTTTTTAGGCATGGTTTTGTAATTAAAATCATGGGTTTATCGGTGATTTCTATGTGAATAAGATATTGCTAATGATGATTTTGGTGAATATATATATATTTAGAGGTCTTAGTGATTGATTTGACACATATATAGAGATGGATGAGTTATGGAATCAAAAGAAGGAAGAAATCATCAAGTCAATGAGTTTCACACCCTAGCCTATGGCCATAAACCAAGCCATGAAGATTGCATGGAGAAAACACTAAGGGAACAAAAGATTCAGGAGTAGTCATGGCCAAGGTCATGAATGTGACCCTAGTCAAGAATTTTTAGTGGAAAAATTCGTGGCTTATCCCATGGCCATAAGCCAAGTTGTGGGACAGTTGAATTATTCCTCTTATTTAAGTGCAAATTTAGGTTTTTCTCATACGTTTGAACTTTTAAAAGCCTAAAAATGCCACCAAGAGACCAAGGGCCATTCTTCAGTCATCTTTATTTGATTTTAGAGTAATTTAAATGAAAAAAATCTATCTAAATATTAAGATTTTGATATCAAGATTGAAGTTCCAGTAATTGTTAGAGAGAATTCAAGAATCAAGCATCATGAGAATGAGCTTCCAATCCCCCATTTCTTTTATAATTATTGTTATTTCTCTTATCATATTTTGGATCTAGATTCTTATAAAATCTAGATGTTTATAAACTATGATATGTAGTGTTTATTTTTTTCCTTTGATTCAATGTTGAATTTCCATATTTTATCTTGGATTTATCTATGGAAATAATGAATTGGTTTTGATTTATATCCAAATGTAAGTGTTAATTCCAATTATCTAATTTCATATATTTAGATCGAGAGATCATCTATATAAATAGATCAATTTATAGGTAGCGAACTTATATGGAGATCTATAGATAGACTTCCATAACATTTTTAGATAAGGTATAAATCTAGTAAAAAACATTTGGTTCCATAGATCATACTAATGGTTCTAATTCTTATATGAATTAAGGAGAACTTCTAAATAATTTATCATGATAATAAGAACTGTTTAGTTCAAGAGAGAGTATGATTCACTTTGGAGAATCTATAGTCTAATTAAATCTAGAAAATTTTGAATTGAAGATGAACATTAAACATGAACATATCTTAGGGGGATTCATTCTTCCAGATCATAGTTTCTTTAAATATGTCTTTAATCTAGTAATTTTGATTTGGAATTACAAGTTAGTTATTTAGTTTACTTTAGTTAATTATCAAATCAATCATTAATTTGAATAAATTAGATAATATGGAGAAGGAAATCACTAATAATCCATTAGTAATCCTCGTGCGATGATAATGACTCACATTAGCTATACTATAGATATGATTGGTACACTTACCTATAATGGTGTTAGTATTGTTTGATTTGAGATTTTTGGTTTTTATTTTATTAAAACTTGAAGGACATTGTAAAAACCTATCGGCTATTTCAATGTAGATGCTGATAGTCTTTTAGATAAGAAAAGTACATCCAGAACTTGCCAATTCTTAGAAAATTCATTAGGGTCTTGATTTAATAAAAAAATTCATAGCTTTGTCAATCTTGGAGGTGTAATATGTAGTGACCTATATTTGTTATACATATGTACTTTGTCTTACACAAAAATTTAGAACTTATGGTATAAAGCTTAATAAGACAGCTATTAAATGTAATAACACTAGTGCTACATGCCTAAGCAAGAATTCAATTTAGTAATCTAAAATTAACATATTGAGAAAAGGTATCATTTCATTAGAGATCATGTGCAAAATGATGACATTGCATTAGAATTTATTGACACACAACAGTAATTGGCCAATATTTTCAGTAAATCAATGAATAAAGATAGTTTTTATGAGATTATAAGAGAATTAGGCATGATTAATGGTAGTTCAATTTGAAAATTGTGTGAAATTTGTATGCTTTTTAACTTCCTAGGAACTCTTACATAACTTTTTGATTATATCAATTGGCATCTTTTCAATCTTTTATAACTTTTTTATAAGGTTAAAAGAGGGGGGGGGGGGGAGGAGGTTTATGTGATATTATATGTGTTA
>JAOXYD010051896.1:0-13298 GCA_028565735.1 Pinacopodium congolense
CTGTGTCTCATATATAGTATACCATCCCTCAACTCAAAGTTAGAACCGGGATCTTGCTCGAGCTTCTCAATCATCTTCACTAACACTATATTTTTGTCCGGAGCGTTACCAATCCTCTCATGTAACACTAGTTTGAGCTTCAAAGTAGCCTCTAAAGCTTCACTATGACCCACATTCAATTGCACATTCAGAGCCCTCAATTGGTCAAGACTAGGTAGTCCCAACGCAGGAATCTAAGCCACAAGACTATGTACCTTTCTTTCAAGGCATTTGCTACCACATTAGCTTTTCCCAAATGGTATTCAATGGTGAAATCATAATCTTTCAGCAGCTCAATCCACCTCCTTTTTCTTAAGTTCAACTCCTTCTGGGTCAACAAATATTTCAGGCTCTTATGATCAGTACAGACCTAAAATGTCTCACCATATAGGTAATGCCTTCATATCTTCAAAAAAAAAATCACTGCAGCAAGCTCCAGATCATGGACTGGATAATTAAGTTCATGAGATCTAAACTACCTCGAAGCATAAGCAACAACTCTTCACTGCTGCATCAGAACATAGCTAGCCCCTAATGTGAGGCATCGTTGTATACTACAAAGCCTCTAGATCTCGATGGAACTTTCGGCACTGATGCTATAGTCAACCGATGTTTCAATTCCTCGAAACTCCTCTGGCACTCTTCAGTCCATCTGAAAGGTACATTTTTATCAGAAGCTTTGTCAAAGGGGCTGCAATCAGCTAGAACCCTTTGACAAACCTTCGGTAGTATCCAGCTAATCCGAGGAAACTCCAAATCTCACACACATGCTTTGGAGCTTTCCATCTCATCACTGCTTCCACCTTCCCGGATCCATCTATATACCCTGTCCAGATACTATGTGACCCAGAAATACCACTTGAACAAGCCAAAATTCACATTTGCTGAATTTGGCATAAAGTTGCTTTTCCCACATAATCTATAATACTATCCTCCAATGATTCGAACGCTCCTCCCGACTCTTCGAATACACCAGAATATTCACTTATATGATCAAGTCACGGATAAGGAGGCTTGATGGGTGTTAGAGATAGGCTTACATAAGTTTTGCTAGTTACATTCAAATATAAATAAACACAATAAAATCTATAAATGAAAGTAATGCATCTGATTGAGGTTTTGATTAAGAAGCATTTCTAATTAATCAACCTAGAGGACATGAATTATATTATTTATGAGAGATTATAATTCATTTAAGAGATTTTACCGTTTTCAAAAAATTATTTGAACATTAAATTAAGATAAAGCATTGAACATGTTAGGTTCTAAAGTGATTCTTTATCTAAACCTAAGTCCCATTGATTACTATTTATTTGTGTAAATTGCTTTGGATTACTATCTTTACTTTTTTAGTTAGGTTTAGTTTAGTTAATAATTCAATCAATCACTCATTTTATTTATATTATACAATAAAAAGATGTTCAGTACTAGTAATTCAATCATTATACAAATGATACTCAAATTATTAAAAAACAATAAGAACGATAGGTGCACTTACCTAAATTTGTGTAAATGTAAAAGTAGGCTTTTGTAGAAATTTAAACTCATATACACAACATTTATTAGTCTTAATTTCCTTATTTTACATACTTTAATGTGTTAAATTTCTACGATTACAAAGATTAAGCCTGTATTTAATGAAAATTAAATTCTATTTGTGTCAAGATATATGTTGGAAAAATGGAAAGGATTGTAGTAATTATAGAAGGAAAAGGGATTAAACAGATGTTGGACCTAACTGCACATGGCCTCATTTAGTTATAACGCGAGCGACAGGTGGCAGCAAAATTTTGGAAGATTCTATTTTTGCTTTTTAAACTACATGTAATGTTTGCAACAAAAAGAAATGTTTTTTAAAGGCATTAAGAGACAAAAAGGTAAAATATTATTCAAGGGCCTTAAAAGAGAAATGTGGATATAAAAGAAACACAACTAGAAATGTGAGCCATATAAAAAGAGAACAAAAGAGTTAGAAAAATACAAAAGAGGTGGATGATAGCTACAATAAAAGTTAAGAAAACATTTTCAGTAGAAAACTTAGCAAGAAAACAACATGAACAATAATATATAGAAGAGAAAAACAATAAAACATTGTATAAGTGAGCAACAAAATGTAGAAAACTAGAGGACGAAAACTACAGCAAAAGAGAAAACACATTAGCTAGGAAAAAATCATGGTTTTTGATACCTCAAATTTATTTCTTGGTTAAAGTGATCATAAGTTATTGAATTTTGATTGTTGTTAGACCTATAATTTTTAATTGAAATATTTTAAAATTAAGTATTAATTTTTTTAGATAATTATTAGATTTTTTGATTTTTCAACTAGGTGTGCAGTTAGTGCATGGTTTCATTCAATTAGTTATTAGATTAGACAAGTTGAAGTTCAAAGCCCCTGATCAAAATGTAGTAACTAGGACTTTTACTGCAAAGTTAGGGATCGGATTCTTTTCAAGCTAAATATACATCATATGCATGATGTCTAGATCATCGATCTTCTTAATTATTAAATCAATCAATTAAATAAATTTGAGGCTATGTCAAAGTTATTCCATTACTAAGGGTTAATTCTAATACATGTTTTGATTAACTAATCATAAGAGAAGATGACTAAAGAAAACTACCACGACAAATGTTTAAACAATAAATTAATTATATTTAGTGTCAATGATCAAAAAAAGTTCAATAACAAAGGAGACCATACACTAATGTTTTTTCTTATTGATTTTTTAATTTTTAATTGTTTTGCAATTATCTTTTCTCAATTTAAAATTTTGATTAAATTTCATTTGATTCCTGACTAAAAACCCCCCTTTTATGTATGCAAATTGATATTCCTCATGGGAATGATCTTAACTCTCCCCTATTACATTAATTTGTATTATAGGAAGTTGGATTTTTTATATTTGGTTATAGGTGAAAGTATTCACCAAATTTTTAGCACAGTTGTTATGGGGTTCTTCATAGTTCATGTACGTTATAGACTCAAATCAATATGAAAATTTGCAATTCAATCCTAAAATAAAGAAAACAACCAAGGCACTAAGAAAAAAAAGTGAAAGAAAGATGACAAACACTAAGAGAGAAATAGAAAAGAGAAAGGAACACGGTTGCTCTAGTTAAGGACCAATAGCCACATTACATTGCCTTTCCAAATTTAGGTGACAACGACACTTTTGAGCTAAAATCGAGACTGATTCATTTGTTACCTATATTTGAAGGCACTCTAGTGGAAGATCCTTTGATGTGATTTGCATAAGGATGAAGCCTACTAATGTCACTATTGAACAAATAAAATTGAGAGCTTTTCCATTTCATTTTAAGGTTGATGCCCAAAAATGGTTTTATTACGTACATGTTAGAAGTATCATAACATGGAAGGATATAAAGAAGCTATTTTAAGAGAACTGTTTCCTAACTTTTAGGGCTACCAATATTGGAAAAGAGATTTATGGCATCTAAAAACATGCTTGAGAGTTAATGTATGAATATTAAGAGAGATTTAATAAACTTTATGCAAGTTTCCCCCTCTACTAAATCAATGACCAATTATTGATTCAATATTTTTTTGAAGGTCTTTTACCAACTGAGAGAAGTATGATTGATGTTTCAAGCAGAGGAGATTTCAATTTTATGGGATTTAATATCAATTATGGCTTTTAACTCTTAAAAATTTGGGGCTTTGATTAATAATGGATCAAGACATGTTATTGAGGTGGTCATTGGAAAGAATAATTGATGATTTAACATCTTTAGTGCACCGACTTGCAGTATAAATAAAGAAGAAATCTAAAACATATGCTATTTATTCTATAGATTGTCTCCCTATAAATATGTGTCCTACCTCTTAAAACGACCACATTGAAGAAGCCAAAGTGATGGGTGGATTTTTTAGACAGTTCCAAATGATGTATGACTTATTTTTAAACACATATAATTTAGGTTGGTGAGATCATCCAAACATTTGTTATGGAAAAAATTAGGGATAATAGTTAGGTTCAAATTTCTAGGCATTAAGGAGCCTTATGTGCCTAGACAACAACAGTAAATAGGGTCAAGTTTTGGTGAAAATAGTTCTTTAAAAGATATAGTCAAGACATTAGTCCCAAATACTCTAAATTTTTACCTTTAATGTTTACCTCATTTTCTTTCTTATTTTGTTCAATACTATGCTTATTTCGTTCATATGATACCATTATTGAAAATTGGAGATACCTTTGTGGAATCATCATTTAACGTTAATGAAAATGATATTTGTAGGTGTTTATATGGCATCTAAGAGATGGGGGTGAATTAGGTGACTAGAAATTTTCCTAAGTCTTAGAACCTAATTAAAAATAACCCTTTTTAATGAAATGTTAAATTATAAAATAATATAATAATAAAAATGTATAAATATGGATTGAAATAATTTAAACTTCAAAAATAAAGAGTAAAGGGAAGAAAGGTGCAAAACAATTTTATAGTGGATCGACGCACAAACCTATACCTATTTCCACGCTAGATTGCCTAACTAGAAATTTCATTCTCAAAATCTTCGGTAATGGGTGAAGGCCAACCCTTATATATCACTTTTTTTCCACAAGCATAAGAGTCAACCTTACGAAATTTCTCTAACAATCTCACTACCAAAAAAATACACTTTATAAAGCTCTCCCTTGACAAAGTCAAAGTTTTCGAAAGGGATCACCATAACACTAAAGAATGTATCTACCAAAACTTTTCAAAAGAACACATAAAAACCCAACCAAATAATTAGTAAAATGGTTTCATAAATCAAGTTGATGCTTCCCAATACTTCTTGATATATAACACACATCCATTAAACCTATTTATAGGTTAAATTTGAAATATTAGTCATTTACAGCCATTGGGTTTAACTGTTAAAACTAGTTGATAATTGTGTTTTAGTATTGATTTTCTATTTGCTTAGTTCAGTATTTGTTTGTTTCTAGTGTATTTAGGCTTTAAGTTGTTTTTAATTTGTTTCAATAGTTATGTTTTTTCTATTTTATGTGTTGTTGGTTAATTATTATCTTTTTTATCTATTATTATTTCCTTATTATGTTTTTCAATAGGTTATGAATCTATTTTATATGTGGTAGGCAGAAGTCTTTCCAACTAGGGTTGCAAAAGATGAGAAGACAAAGGTTAGAAAATGACATATGGCCAACAGAGGCCACGAGGCCTGTTTTTCTTTTATGTCATCGTTTGAGAAAAAAAAAAGGGAGGCTAAAAAGAAAAACCTGGACAGGGAGACAAGAAAAGAGAACAGGATGGAAAGACTCAAAAGAAAAGTATAGGAGACTTTATACAGAGAACTAGAGAAGACGATTAAGAGATCATTGTATTCTAGTCTCTAGGATCAAACATCAATAGTATAGCTACCTAGAAGTGTGACGAATTTTTTATTTTCTTCTATCTTCAATTCTCATAGTATTATTTTGTGATGAAGGACATGATTATTTGTCATACTAGTGACGTTATAAATAGCTAAACCTGTTTGGGAATTTTTGTTTGAACTATTTGTATACCCTTGTTTGTTGACTTAATGAAATGAAATTTTGTGTTATCTATTGAGTTTAAAACCTTGCATTAAATCGAGAGAGTGAGTTGGGTATTCTATGTTAAATGTACAACAAGATTTAGCATTTAATAAATCTATAGATAACAAGTTATTTATTTATTAGAAAGAGATTCAATAGACTGATAGACTGCTAATACAATTGCTTCATACCTAGTTGGACCTTTAAGAAAGACGTTGTAGGTTGAGAGATCTTAAGGTCAACTAGAAATCGTTTAACTAATGAAACTTGGTTACGCCGTGAGAGAGGGTAATTAAAATAATAGAAATTATTAGGTTAAGCATAAATTTAGTCAATCAACCAAGGGGGAAACAAACAAGGATAACAATAATTCTTAGTCTTTAATCTTGATCCCTTTTAAGTTTCAGTCTATTGTTTCAATTTCAGTTAATTGATACTTTATCCTTCAATTTATTTCCTATTAATCTTAGTTGTTGAATTTGTCTTAAACAAAGTGTACTATAATTTAATCATTTGACTAAATTCAATCCTTATGGGATGATATCTACTTGTATTACAATTGTAAGACTCGTATACTTGCGATATAGTGAAAAACTGGCTTAGTTTTTACCAAAAAAGTTTTGTATTAAATGTACAATGAGTGTAGCATTTAATAAATCTATAGATAACAAGTTATTGATTTATTAGAAAGAGATTTCAATAGATTGATATACTATGATAGGACTGCTTCATACTTAGTTGGACCTTTAAGAAAGACGTTGTAGGTTGAGAGATAGCAAGGTCAACCTTAAATCTTTTTACTAACAAAACTTGGTTAGACCTTGAGAGAGGGTAACTAAAATATTAGAAAATATTCAGCCATGTATAAATTGAGTCAATCAACCAAGGGGGAAAAAAATAGGTATAACAACAATTCCTAGTCTTTAATGTTGATCCTTTTTAAGTTTCAATCTATTGTTTCAATCTCAATTAATTGATAATTTTGCCTTTAATTTATTTCCTATTAACCTTAGTTCTTGAACTTTTCCTAAACAAAGTGTAATATAAATTAATCAGTTGACTAAATTCAATCCTTATGCGATGATATCTTCTTATATTACAATTTTATGACTCGTATACTTGCGATATAGGGTAAAACGACTTTAGTTTTTACCAAAAAAGTTTTTGGTTTCATTATTAGGGATTATTTGTTTAGAAACTTATTTACTTTATGTGATATTGATTTAAGAGTGTTTGATAATTTTCCTTGTGTATTTGCAGGTGTATGAATAGCAGGAGCATGCGAAGGTCTATCAAATTGAAGGATGAAGAGTTATAGAACATTACAAGGCATGAATGAGAGTTGAGAAGAGCTAGACGCCATGATAGAATACAAAGGACTATGATAGAAGAAGGTGAACAAGAAGGTGTTGGGAGGACATTAATGGAATTTATGATATCATGTTTCAGTTCTCAATTAGTAACAAGGACTGAAGTTCAAGCCAATAACTTTAAGATCAAGTCGACACTCCTTAACATACTTTAGAACAATGTGCAATTTTATGGGCTATCAAATGAAGATCCTAAGGCCCATCTTGCTACCTTCTCGGAGATCTATGACATCTTCAGGTATAATCGTATATCTGATGATGCTGTGAGGTTGAGATTATTCCCTTTTACTTTAAAGGGTTTTTCAAAGGCATGGTATAACTCTCTTAGTTGAAGGCATATCACTACTTAGGAGCAGCTAGCCCAAGCATTCTTTGTTAAGTACTTCCCTTAACAAGGACAATAACAATGATTAAGGAGAACACTAATTTTCAATAAAGTGGTGGGGAGTTATTATTTGAAGCATGAGAGACCTTTAAGGAATTACAAAGAAGCTATCCTCGCCATAACCTTTAAAGGGAGTTCATTTTGCAAACATTTTACAATAGTGCTAATCCGACCACCAGAAGAACTATAGATGTAGCTACAAGTGGATCTTTGATGAGGAAAACTATTAATGTATCACATAATCTCTTGGAAGAATTGGCAAGTAATAGTTATATGTGGTCTAATGAGAGGAATAGACAAGGGGCCAAGGATAAAAAACGTATGATTCCAATTGATTCGATGATAGCTTTACAAGCTTAGATTTCAGCTCTCAACAAATAATTGAATAACATACAAGGAACCTCCTCGTCTTCAATTAAAGCCATTCAGTCTCAATGCGAGTTATGTGAGTAGGATAGCCATGACATACCTGAATTTTTCTTATTGGGAGATAGTGGTACAGAGCAAGTCAACAATGCAGGAAAATAATAAAGAGGTAACAATCCTTATTCCAATACCTACAATCCTGGGTGGAAAAATCACCCTAATTTTTCTTGGAATTTTAACATTGCAGGTGGCTAAGTTAGAGAATAAGGTCCTCCAAGATTTCACCAAGACTATTTTGAATCCTTAGAAAACAAGATGGATAAGATGATCCATGTTTTGGGTGCCAAATTACAAGTCAAGAGGAAAGCCAAAAGAGGATGAAGGAAATGTTCAATCAAATTTTGAAAAATCACGCTTCATCCAGCCACAAATTGGAAGTACAGGTAGGTCAACTTGCTAATGCTTTATCTTTTATAAGTGCAGGTAGCTTACTAAGCAATACCTAGGCCAATCCAAGGGAACAACTCAAGGCTATTACATTTCGAAGTGGCAAGAAACTGGAGGAGTTAAATTCAACAAGGGATAACTAAGCAAAAGAGAAGCAAAAGGAGAAGGAAGAAGATAAAGTAAGAGATAAAGAAGAGGAAAATTTGTATATCCCTCCACCATCCTAAAAGCCCAAGATTCCATATTCGCAAAGGGTAAAACAGCATCAAGTGGAAACCTAATTCTTTAAATTTTTTAAGAAATTGAAGAAGCTTTAAATCAATTTATCCTTGGTGGAGGCACTGAAGTGTATACCCAAGTATCTAAGTGTTCTCAAGGACATATTGACTCTCAAACACACTTTGGGGGATAACCCATTAGTAACTTTGATAGAGAATAACAATTCAATCATTTCAAGCCACAAGACCTCTAAACTATAAGATCCAGGGAGTTTTACTATTCCATGTGTTATTGGTGGCTTTGAATTTTCCAAATGTGTATATTTTTTTATTATAAGTATTAATTTGATACCTTTGTCTATTTTCAGGAAATTGGAATTAGAAGACGTGAAGCCAACATCCATACTCATTCAACTTTTGGATTAGTCCATCAAGCAACCATATGGGGTAGTAGAATATGTGTTGGTAAAAGTGGAAAAATTTATAATTCCTGTTGATTTTGTCATTTTGGACTTTGAGGAAGAAAGGAATTGTCCATTGATTTTGGGTAGGGCATTAGTTGATGTGCTTGAAGGGAAGTTAGTTTTAAGAATTGGTGACGAGAAGATTGAAGTTAACATGAAAAAATCCTTGAAGAAGCTGGTGGACAATAATGCTTATATGAAGATTGACATTGTGGATGATTTTGTTAATAAAGTTGAAGAGCAAGTTAAGGAAATGAGTGAGGTTCAAGGGGATGTGAATGTGGATGAAGAAGAGTTGTGTGAAGAGGAGAAGAAAGAAGAGCTAGAGGGGATGGATGCACTTATACCACCTTCTGTTGTGAGGCCACCCACACTAGAATTGGAGCCCTTACCTTCCCATTTTAGATACACATTTATAGGTGAGGACCAATCTTTAGCTATCATCATATCTAACCAATTAGAATTGGAGTAAGAGGAGAAAGTGGCAGAGGCCATTAAGAAAAGAATGATGGCTGTGGGTTGGCAAATTTATGTATTCTAGGCATTAGCTCGAATGTAGTTATGCATAGAATTAACCTTGAGGAAGGGTGTAAGAAGGTGAGAGAAAGGCAAAGTAGATTGAACTCGAACACGCAAGAAGGTATGAAAAAAGAGGTGGTAAAATTTTTTGATGCAAGGATTATTTACCCTATTTCGGATGGTGAGTGGGTGACTTTTAGTTCAATGTGTATCAAAGAAGGGAGACATGATGGCGATAGAGAATGACCAAGGAGAGAAATTTTCAATTAAGACTACCATTAATGAGGGAGTGTGCATAGATTACAGGAAGTTAAATTTGGACAGAAAGAAGGACCATTTTCTTCTACAGTTTGTGGACTAAATGACCAATAAAAAACCACATTTACTTACCCTTATGGGAATTTTTCATACAGAAGGATTCCATTTAATGTTTATAATGCACTCACCACTTTTCATATGTTTATGATGACAATATTTGTAAACATAATCGAGGATATTATTGGACAGAGTTCTCAAAAGGTATGGAGAATCTCACTTGATGTTGAATTGGGAGATGTGCCACTTTATGGTGTAAGAAGGAGTTGTCTTGGGCCATGAAATATTACCTGAAGGGATTGAAGTGGATTGAACCAAAATTGAAGTCGTTGATAAGCTCCCACCTAAACAAATTTTATCAAAAGAAAAAATATATGAGACAAAATCCTATTAGCTTGGGAAAATTTTTAATGCTATCATAAGAAGAATTATGTGAAAAAATTTTGTTATAAAATTATATTTGCCTAAAAATTTCAATTCTATAAATTGGAACTTCATTAAGGAGAACTTGGAGTAATTTGACTTCCTATATCCATTTATGAATTAGATATGAAATGCATCACATCCTCCACTTTTAGCATTTTTGGCAATAAAGAGCCCATTAAAATTTTCAAAAGGAAAAAAGGGTTTAGGAATGAGGAGCCTTTCTCCCCCTATATTTTCACACTTTGTATAAACGTTCTTACCAATCTAGCTCAACCTAAATTGACTTATCAAAATAAATGAAGAAAAATAAAGATTCATAATCTGGAATTTAAAATAATATACTTCTCCTTTATATAGCAAATAAATACTCCATTATTACTCTAATGGATCTAGTTAAAGTCTTTCACTCAACTCTTAGGATTGACGATAATAAAGAGAAAGTGGCATTTCCTTGTAAACAGTAAGAATGAAGAGATGTTGTTAGAAAAAATCCATAAGAGATTAAGCAATTGGTGCAATAACTCCTTATCTTTTACAGGGATGAAAAAACTTACTATCTCAACCCTTAATCATCTGCACACTCATTATAATTTTGACCTAATTCTTCCTAAGAAGCTAGTGAAAGATACAAATAGTATTATGAAAATTTTCCATTAGAGTGGAGATGTAAGTAAAAGAGGTACACAAAAAGTTAAACGGTAATAAATTATTCTTCCAATATCCCAAAATGTGCCAAGTATCAATTTTATATCCATAACTATCAAAGTTAGCCTAGCAAAGAAAATTAGAAGGATATTAATTTATATGGAAGCATTATAAGTGTAATGGGTTCACTTTAATTATATAAAGGATTATAGCTTTAGGGAATGTAGAATAAAGGCTAATACATTATGTACATTAGAAAAATACCTAGGTTAAGAGAAAAATTAGGCACAAAATTCACTCACAAGATAAGGAATGCAAAAGACACTATAGTATGGCATGATAACTAGAAAAATTGAGGATATCTTTACCTCATGCTAGAGGCTTACAATCTTAGGCACTTAGTTTGCCCAAAAGACAAAGTTTAAAGACTAAAATAGGGAACTGATGCTATTGTAATCTCAAAGGCTTTAACTTGATTAGGAACAACCTTCTAATTACTCACCTTATCCAAATAGAGAAGATAAGAAAATTTAGGCTAGGCACTCATTAGGTAAGTTCACTAATCAATCCTAAAAATAAATTTTTATAGATAAAGGACTTAAAGTTCCATGGAATAGATTGGTTTGGTTCAAATTTAAACTTTTTAAGTATGGCTTGCAACAAGAAAAACTGATCCCTTACTTTGAACAAAATTAAGGGAGGAACACCTATTGATAGCAATTGTAGATGTAAGAATGAGGATGAAAGCATTGACCACCTTTTCTTCAATTGTACCTTCTAATAATAATCTTTAAAATAAGATACTAAATCTATTTAACCATTTTCTATAAGTTCAAAGATGGAACATCATTCTAATATGTGTTGCTCACTTTAGAAATCTTGCTAAAATTGATCATGTTGCCTTCAAAATAACATTAATATACTATATTTATGTTCATTAAAGGGAAAGGAGAAGTGAAAAATTTACGGTTACCACATTAATATATCCTTTTTACTATAAATAGCTTTCAACTAGATAAGAGAAATACTCATAGTTAGACTAAAAATTTTTCAAACACCCTCAATTCTAATGATAGCATAGAACCACTATTAATGATCAACTATATTCTTTGACCTCTATGTAATCATGTCTTCTTGTAAAACTTAGTCAATAGTTTTTTTTCGAAATAAAAGATTAATTTGGTAATAGTTTTAACTTGTTAGCCCTAGGGCACCCAAGAGGGGGGGTGAATTGGGTGTTAAAACTTCTTGTGGAAATAAAACACTTTAAACACCTTAGGAAAATTTTAATTTTATGTAATTTCCAAACCAAATTTAACCTAAAATGGAATGCCAAACTTAATGTCAATATTAAGCAAATTTAATCAATAATTAAGCAAACACAAAAGCGCAAATATAAAAGAGATAAGGAAGAGAAGAACACCAAGATTTATTAAGGTTCACCTACCCCAAAGATAGACTACATCCTCTCTCCAACTACTTATTGGAAATTCACTAACAACAATCTTGGTTAAATGTTTACAACAATCTTGATTCAAGGCCAAGAGGAACCTTTACACAATCTTGATCTAAGGCCAAGCAGAATCTTTACACAATCTTGTTCTGGGTCAAGAGGAACCTATCATAACAATCTTGAATTCTAAGGTCAAGAGGAACCTACCAATCTGGCTTTTCACAAAGAAGGCGAAGATTAACCGTTTACAACAATCTTTTTACCCCAAAGAGAAGCCTTACCACCACAACCAGATTCTATAATTTTTTTCCTACAAGGACAACCCTTAAACCAAGCTCTCTTGAGCTTCAAACAAGGCTTATATAGCTTATGACACCTTTGATCAAAATCTACAAAAGATAATGGCTCACATGCAATAAATGCAATATGGAATGTTCAATGCACAATTAAGGCCTAAACCAATCCAAGTAACAAACAAGGATTAACAAAATCCAAATCTTCTTTATCCTATGTGAAGAGCAACCTAACCAATCTATTTTAAAGGCAAGGAGCAGCCTTTACTATAAAAATAATCAATTCCCCGAATTTAAGTCACAAAACACAACTTCTATGGTGTTTCTCTAATGCTCATGAAATGAACTCAATTCTGAAAATTCTAGAGGCAAACCAGAATTATAAATAGCCTCCTAACACTTTAATAGATCATAAATAATCAAATAGAAACACTAAAAACATGATTAATGAATTCAACAATCAGATTTAACCAATATAAACACAAGTTGTCAAATATATATGCAGTCTTAAAGTTCCAGCCTATAAACAGACGAATTTAATCAATGAAATGATGCAAGTTAAATGCAATAAACCTACTCCAACATCAATATATATGGTAACAATAAATCTCAACAGCAAACACAATTTTAGCACATCAATTGAATGATTAAAATCAAGCTTAAAGCTAGAATGCTCAAACCTGGACATCTTCGAGCAACCTGCACAAAACAAGCTCAAACAAACAATATAATCACTCAACAATTGAAAAAAAAACTAGCAAACTCCTTTGACCATAAGAAAACTAAAAAAATAAATTTGAACACCCAAAAAC
>JAOXYD010051907.1:0-13297 GCA_028565735.1 Pinacopodium congolense
AAACATTTAAACACAATATAGGGGTCATAATACATCAAATTAACTATAAAGATCATATGAATTTGACCCCTATCAAAAACACATAAGTACATTTAAAAGATACATAAGGTTAAACTATAAAAACACAAAAATTTAATAGTCAAACCGTGTCATAAAGAATTGACATCTATCATTTGTATCTCTCTTTCCTAAACATGTGAAATGGTCTTCACACAAAGGTTTAGTGAAGATGTCAGTTAATTGACGCATAGCAACACAAATTCAAGTTCAATATCACCATGTTGAACAAGACCACTAATGATATAATATCTAATTTCTATATGTGTTGTCCTATGAGGTTGAATAGGATTCTTGTTTAAACAAATAGTACTCATGTTATCACATCTTATTGGAATGTTGTCAAGTTCTAAACCATAATCCCTAAGTTGTTTTATAAACTATAAACTTTTAGTGCAATAACTCAACTTTTGCTATAGATAATGCAATATAAGTTTTTTTCTACAAAACCATGAGACTAATACATTACCTAAGAAATGGCATTCACCAAATGTACCTTTTTTATCCAACAAATTTCCCATATAATGTGCATCAGAATAACCAAATAATTCTAAACATGTATTTCTAGGATACCAAAGTCCTAAATGGAATGTACCACTGAAATATCTTTAAAATATGCATTTAACAGCTAATAAGTGGGATTCTCTATGGGATGATTGAAATCTAGTGCATAAGCAAACAGTAAACATGATATCAGGTTTACTATAGCTCAATATTGCTTTGCATCCACTTCTTTACCATCTTTATCTTTATTTAACTTTGTGGATGTACTTATCGTAGTGCCTAATGGTTTTGTTTGATCCACACCAAATCTCTTAAGTAGTTCTTTTGTATTTTCAGTGATGATTATACCATCCTTCATTTGCTTTATTTGGATTATAGGAAAGAAATTTAATTCTTCCATCATGCTCATCACGAACTCCTTACTCATACACTTCGAAAACTATTAATATAATAATTCATTAGTAGCACAAAAAATAATGTCATCCATGTAAATTTGGATAATTAATAAATCATTTTTTTCTTAATAAATAAAGTGGTATCATCTTTTCCCTTTTCAAAAAGATT
Source organism: Pinacopodium congolense (assembly GCA_028565735.1). Lineage (NCBI taxonomy): Eukaryota > Viridiplantae > Streptophyta > Magnoliopsida > Malpighiales > Erythroxylaceae > Pinacopodium > Pinacopodium congolense. Next base: position 1,126 of record JAOXYD010051907.1, read on the forward strand.
TTCAAGAAAAAAATGCACTTAATCTATCATATCATGCTCTAGGTGCTTGTTTGAAACCATATAAAGCTTTAGAAAATTTAAAAACATTCTTGGGTACATCATGAAATTTAAAACCACAAGGTTTCTCAACATAAACTTCTTCTTGTATAAAACAATTCAAAAACTAATTTTTAACATTCATTTGAAATAATTTAAAACCTATGTAAAGTGCAGATGCAAGTAAAATTTTAACTGCCTCTAACCTAGCTATGGGGCCAAAGTTTCATCACAATATATTCCTTCTTCTTAGATATACCATTTAGCAATTAATCTTTCCTTGTTTCTAACTATGTTTCCTTGATAATCTAATTTGTTCTTAAAAAATCAATTTAGCTCCTATTATCAAATGATCTTTAGTATAGATAATGAATTCCAAACTTTTTTATTTTAAATTCACTTAATTCTTCATTCATAACTAAAAACCAATTTCCATCATCTAAGTCTTCTTTAATAATTCTAGGTTTAATTTTAGAGATAAAAGCTAGATGCAATAAACTTAAATGAGAGCTAGTAGTTAACATTTATTTAATATCACTAATTATTTGGTTAGAGGGATGATCGTTCTTATATCCCTAATCTCTTAGTAATTCTCCATCCTTTCTTTCTTCCCTTAGTTCAATGATTTGCTCTTGAGATGTTTGCCCTTCATCTTCAAAGGATAGTTTTTCTAAAATCTTGGACAAATCTATATCATCATTCTTAAGAGTTTCCTTTCTTTAAAAGGGGTTAGCCTCATCAAATACAACATGCATACACTCTTCTATAGCATGAGGGCTTTTGTTAAATACTCTATATGCTTTACTAGTTAATGAATAACCTTAAAAGATGTTTTATAATCAAACTTACCCAAACAATCCTTAGTGTTTAAAATATAACATTTACAACTAAATAATTTAAAATGACTAATTTTTGGTTTCGTACCATTAAAAATTTCATAAGGTGGTTTATCCATTTTATGTCTTATAGTAATCCTATTAATGCACATGCAACTGCTTCAGCCTAAAAATACTTAGATAAATCATACACAATAATCATAATTCTAATCATTTCTTGTTAATACTTATTCTTTCTTTCTACTACACCATTTTATTTAGGGAATCTTAGGGGTTGAAAAATTATGCCAAATACCATGATCATCACATAAATATTCAAACTTGTCATTATAAAATTCTCTACCATCGTCGCTACTAATGGATGCAATAGATATGTCTTTTTCATTTTGAATTTTCTTTACAAAATATACAAATTACTTAAAGCATTTATATTTTGTACTTAAAAATAAAACTTACGTGGATTTACTAAATTCATCAACAATAATAAATGTGTAAAAATTACCACCTAAACTAACTATTCTAGTAGGACTGAATAGAAACATATGAAGAAGTTAAAGTGTTATAGAAGACATTACCATTTTTTTCTTAGAAAATAACTTCTTACTTGATTTCTCCTTTGGCATGCTCCATAAAATTTATTCTTTTTTTACTTCATCCTCAAAAGGCCTCTTACAAGTTGTTTGGATTTTAGTTTCAATACAAGGTCTACAGTCAAATGTCTAAGTCATCTATGCCAAATCAAAGCACATTCGCCTAAAGAAACCAAACGCTTATTTTCAAAGTTAGTCACATCATATAAATCAATGGTGTAGATGTGTCATTCTATTTTTACTAAGAAAACAACATTACCATCGCTAATCTTTGAAACAATACATTCATCTCCTATAAAGCATATTTTATAATATTTATTATAGAATTGACTTATACTTAAGAGATTATATTTCAATCCTTCAACAAGAATAACATTATCGATCAAAGGACAGTTATCCTTACTGACTTTTCCAAACTCAATTACGTTATCCTTAGCATTTTCACCAAATGTGAAAGATTATCCATCCTATTTTTTGAAAGTGATAAACTGCGAAAGATCATCCATTATATGTCATGAACATCCATTATCAACGTACCACTTGTTTCTCCTCTTAATTTCCTACAAAATAAGAAATAATACAAATTTAGGTATCCATCTCATCTTGGGTCCTTGAATGTTAGTAACATACCCATCTCTTCCCTTTAGTTAAAATATCCCTAAATCTATCACAAACAAGAGTATACATAATGAAATAAAATAAAGGTTTGAGAGTTTAGAGTAAGATGAAACTTAGAAGAGAGGAAAATAGAAATGAAGGTAATGATAATGAAAAATAAAAACCATCTTAACAAGATATTGATTGACTGGCCTAGGCTTATTGGTTGACCTACCTTAGGTTGATTGGAGTACTTAATTCTATCATCCAAACTCATATGTTTACAAACACAGATGTATTTTTCTAGAAAACAAAATATAGTTCTACTGTTATAACTTTCAATATAGAAAAAAATAAAATAAGCATGTATAAAGGAGTTTAACTACTTTTGTTACCCAAATCCTTTTTGTTCTTTGAGTATCATATCTCTCGTATGCATTTGACAAAGCACTTAAACGATCATAGAACAAATGTTCAACATGCCTATAGCATTCACAATATAAGAAAAATTTCTTGGTATTAAATCATTAATAAATATTTGTTGAAAATTTTGTCTAGGTTAAGTGAAGGTTCTTCTATCATTAAACTTGTGTTGAGGAAATCTCTTAGGCCTTGGTGCATACATGTATGCATGATGTCTAGGTTAACGTCTAATACATGCATTTGAAACATTTATAGAAGTACTTTCATCCTCTAATTTCTTTCCCTTTAAAAAAATGTTTTTGCCAATTGATAGTTTTGTTTTAGGCTTTAGATTTTCTAAGTGTTTAGTTTGTTAATTACCTATTTTTAATGCATTTAGGGCTTATTTTTTTCTTGTGTTTATCACTTTTCATGTTTTGTGTTTTTAATGCGTTTTATGTTTTTAATGTTTGATGAGTTTGTCGCAAGCTATCAAATAATTAATTCCTAACTACCCAAACTTTCGTCACAGGCTATCAAATAATTAATTCCCAACTACCCAAACTATACAGTAATGGTAAGCTAGGGTCGAACCACAGAGAGTCGAGGAGTAAATGCTATTTAAAATGTTGCCATAGAAATAAAAGAAAACACCTTGAAGAGATGAAAGTAAAATGAGCTAAGACGTAATAGACACAAATAAAGAGGTAAACACAAAGAAAATTTAGATAAGACTAATAACATTAGCAAAGATGGGGGTCAGAGATATTTTTAGGATTGTAGGATGATCATTGATCCTTGAATCTAAGTAAGAGGTACTCGAGCCATGATGTTAGCCTATAGGATTGAACAAGCTCTCAAACCGTCAATTCCTCTAAATTAGACAAATCTAACAAGCTTTAGAAATGCCTCTATCCCCATCTATAACCTAGAACAAGCACTTTAGATTTAATAATGAAGACACCTTAGGTACTAAGCAATGATTAACTTAGGCCACCTACTCACAAGCTCGGAAGGTGTAACCTAAAGGTATGGGACCCTAGGTTAGTCGATTAAGTATCCTAACAAATTCAACTAACCTATTGCTACTTGTGGGAATCGTTATGGACTATTACATATCATACGCTCAACCATAGCTTTTGGATTAGAAAATTACCTAAAGGGTGATCAAGCCTAGAGATAACTTATATTTCATGACAATTAATCTAATTCCCAAACAAACCTAGACAAACAAACATCAAATTAAGCATACTTCAACTCCATTCTCTCAATTTCCATCCCTTCTTCCTTCTAATATCTCCAAACCCCTAAGAAGACTAGCCACACATGATTAAGCTACCTAAAACAAAGATCAAACAAGCATAATCCAAACTTAACTAAATAAATGAAAAGCTGAAAAATTAAAAACACTTAATGAAAAACAAAATTAAACACTTAAACTAAGACAAACTTAAGTTAAATAAGATATTAATTAATTGACTAAAACCTAATTCATCAAAGCTCAAATTAAGATTTTAATAAAAAATTCTAGCACCTATTACTTGAACAAAAAATGAAATTACTTGAATCCAGACTTAAAAACAAGCACAAATTTTTAGTTACCAAGCATCATTGAACTAAGGACACTATGAATAAACAAAAATCTATGAAATAATACTTCACCCAACTTGATTTTTAATCAAAAAAAATTTGAAAAATATTAAAATCTAAAGCTTAAGCAAGTAAGATAAAAGCGGGAAAATTATCACTAATGAAAGAAGTCAAAATTCAACACTTTACCTAATGTAAACTTAAGTTAGTTCAATTAATAGGCAATTATCTAGAACTTAATTATCTAAGACTTAATTTATCACTTTAAATAAAAATTCCAGATTATAAAAGTTAAACAAAAGCTGAAATTTTAATGAATTAAAGCTTAACAACATGCATAAAAAATAACTACTAAGCATAGATGAACCTAACATTCTATGGATATATGACACTCTATGAAATAAAACTTTAAATAAATTAATACTTGATCAAGATAAATCTGAAATATTATCATTCAATGATTGAAAATAAAACAATATCCAATGATTAGATGAGAGAATAAAACACATGGATAAATAAAGCATGAGATTCGGCCAAACCAAGCATGAGATTCGGCCATGGAAAAAGGAAATAGAAAATTTGGCCAAAATAACAAGCATTCAGACAACATATATGTGAAATAATTCAATTGAAAACAATACATTAAGCTATGGTAAAATGCAAAACCTAAAATGGAAAAATGAAAGTAAAAGAAAGAAAGATTTCAAAGTATGTGAGTCGCAATTGTTGACTGAGGGGGAAAGCTTCTCTCTATTGTCTTGTATGCATTTGGCTCCACCATTGGCAAAGGTCTCCAACCGTTATTCTTAACCAAGTCCTATACCAAGAGAGAAGTTCATTTGCACCACTTCAGGAAAGTTTTAGTCCCATGTATAGAGAAGAAGAAAAAATAGGCCCACAACCTTGTTTTGTGAGCTCCTCATAAATTTTTTCAGCCAAGCCTCTCGATCTCTCCTATTTCTCCTTTCTTTTTGTGAGAAGCCGTCCACCTCTCTTTCCAAGCTTCCACACTAAGGCTTTATTCCCTTAATTCAAAACAAAATCTAGCCTTGCCACCTGTCCAAACTTTTCCTCTTCAAACGTTGTTATTTTGTGCTTAAAAGATTGAGATGCGTTGATGTCATATTCTTCATTGATGTTATTGTTTTGGAGCTCCTTCTTAGACAAAACCAACTTTGTGCTCTTGTTAGAATTGCATGCCTCCTCTTCTTTGCTTCAAATTACTTATAATCTTCTTCTTTTCTATATAAATTTGTGTCTAATAATTAAATCTACATCAAAACATAATATGAACACAAATTGAGCATTTAGAAAATAAAATAGAGTTGAATTCATATTGAAATATATATAAAAATATCATATAATCCAACCCTATCAGTGTTTAATTATTTTTCTTTTGAATAAAGGTATCATATAGAAAATTTTTATTTGATGTGGATTAGGTAGAGGGAGGGATTGCAAGAATAAGTAGGGAACCTACAAAAGAGAAGAAGCAAAGCATTAGACAATGGCTACATAGTCATGGTTGTGGCTAACATGGCAGTGGCCAGTATGGCTATAAGATAGACAGACATACGTAATCAATAGTCATCATTGTATTTTAGAGCTTACAGTGAGCCAAGGAATAAATTCCAAGGCTTGAAGAACATAGAATCAAAATCAAAATCTCAAAAGTTCTACAGATTTCCATATTTTCCAGTCTAGTGACTTGTTATTTTTTCTTTCTCCCGGATAAGATTTATTTTATAGAGAACATGGTTTTTGTGATCTTATTGATGTTATGAGTAGCTAAATATATTTTAGGAATTTTTTCAGACTATTTATGTACTATTGTTTGTTGATTCAATGTAACAGATGATTATGTTATTTATTGAGCTTAAACTTTGCAAAAATTAGCTTATAACTACCATTGTACATTCAGTATATACCGCCTATAAGATCACTTCACAACTAGTAGAGTTTTTAGCAAAGATGTTGCCGATTGAGAGATCATAGGGTCAATCCTAAGTAATTTAACTAGAGAAACTTAGTTGCACCTTAAGAGAGGGTAGCTATAATATTAGAAAATTTTGGGCAAAGCATAAATTGAATCAAGCAAACAATAGGAAACAAGTAGAGATAGCAACAATTCATAGTCTTCAATCTTGATTTTTACAAGTTTCAATGTATTTTTTTTATATTGATTACATGGATAATCTTGCTATTAGTTTATTTGTTCTATTTTTATTTCTTGAATCTATTTTTAATCTAGTCCTTAAACAAAGTGTAAGTAAAATTAATAGGGTGACTAATTTCAATCCTTTTGGGATGATATCTGCTTAAACTATAAGTTTATGACCTGTTTGCTTGCAGTGTTAATGTAAAGCAAATTAGTAGTTAACTAAGTGATTAAGCATTTTTTGGTGTCATTACCGGGAATTGATAATTTAACATCTTTTTTTATTTGAGATTTTTATTTAAGGGTTCTTGACACTTTTTTTTTTTTTTTTGTCTTTGTAGGTGCATGAATATAAGTGAAGAAGAGCATATAGATATCACTAGGCACAAGGAAAAGTTAAGTAGAGCTAGGCTCCAAAAAAGGAGTCAAACAAATATGGTAGAAGAAGGAGATCAGGGAGGTACCCAAAGAACATTAACTTACTTCATAAGTCCAAGTTTCATTCAACAGGGAATTACATGAATTGATGTTCAAGAAAATGATTTTAAGATAAAACCAGTTCTACTTAATATACTTTAATCTAGTGTTTAATTTTATGGCTTGGCAAATAAAGATCCCAAGGCTCAATTGGAAAACTTTATGGAGATTTGTGACACCTTCAGATTCAATGGGATGTTAGATGATATAATGAGAATGCGGTTGTTTCCCTTTACCTTGAAAGATAAGGCTAAGGCATGGTTAAATTCTCTCAGCTTAGGTAAGATCACTACATAAGAGTAGCTAGTCCAAACTTTTCTTGTGAAGTGCTTCCAATTGACGAAGACAACATAATTATAAAAGAGATTACAAACTTCTAAAAAAGTGATGGGGAGTCACTATATGAGGCTTGGTAGAGATTCAAGGAGTTATAGAGGAGCTGCCCACACCATAAATTTCCAAAAGAATTTCTTTTATAGACTTTCTACAATGGGGTCAACCAAAGTATAAGAGGAACAATTGATGCAATTACAAGAGGGTTTTAAATGAGAAAAATGATTGATGCAGCTAATAACCTCTTTGAAGAAATGGAAACCAAAAAATTTTTATAGTTTAATGAGAGGATCAAGCATGGGTCCAAGGGGTAGAAAGGTGCGATTCCTATTGATACGGTGATAGCACTTCAAGCACCAATTTTAGCTCTCACGAAACAATTAAACAATATGTAAGGAGCTTCCTCATATTCAGTTAATGCTATGTAACTTCGATGTAAGCTATATGAGCAGGATAGCTATAATACAGTTGACTATTTCTTGATGGAGACTAGTGGTTACTTGGACCAACAATAGAGATATAATAATACATATTCTAACACTTATCATATAGGGTGGAAAAATCACCTAAACGTTTCATGGGACACTAGTAATGTAAGAGCCTAAGGTCTCCCTGGATTTCAGTAAGGCAAATTTGGATCCTTGGAAAGTAAAATAGACAAGTTAATAAATGTGTTGGGTTACAAATTTTCAAGTCAAGAGGAAAGCCAAAGGAAGTAAGAGGAGAGTCAAAAGTGAGTAGAGGAAAATTTTGATCAAATAGTGAAGAACCAAGCCTCGTCCATCTATAACATAGATGTTCGAGTGAGAGAACTCACTAGTGCTTTGTCTTTTTGAAGTGTAGGGAGCCTTTCAAGTAATACTGAGACCAATCCAAGAGAACAACTTAAGGCTATCACATTGAAAAGTGGAAGGCAGTTAGAGGATCCGAAGGAGAAAAGTAAGGAAGCCAAGAAAGAAAGGTAAAAGAAAGAAAGAGGTGAAAAGAAAGTGGAGGACAAGTAGGTCGAGAATGAGGAGGAGCAGCCTTACATCCCTTCGCTGCCACATAAACCAAAGATTCCCTATCCACAACGAATTAAGCAACATAAAGTGGATGCTTAATTCTCCATATTCCTAGAGAAGTTGAAAAAGCTCTAAATCAATTTGTCCGTAGTGGAATCATTGGAGAGAATGCCTAAGTACACCAAGTTCTTGAAATAAAATTTGACAAATAAATGCACATGAGAAGATAATTAAAAAGTGGACTTGATGGATGTGTAAAAGAAGTAAAAAAAGAAAGTGGAAGAAGTGTTAGGTGTGCAAGAAGAGGAGGGAGTGAACTAAGAGGAACTAGGTGAAGGGAGTATGCAAGAGAAATTAAGGAGAACCAGAGCTCCTACACCAACTTCTATAAGTAAACAAACTATATTAGAGCTAAAACCTTTGCATTCCCACCTTAGATACACCTTTTTAGGCAAAGGCTATACACAACCAATTATTATTTCAAGCCAACATGACTTGGAGCTAGAAGAGAGGGTGGTCAATATAATCAAGAAAAGAATGAGGGTTATGGGTTGGTAAATTTCTAATATAAGAGATATTAGCCCGAATGTGGTTATGCGTAAAATTAACCTTGAAGAAGGATGAAAAAAATGTGGGAGAGGTAAAGGAGATTGAATTCTAATATTCAAGAGGTTATAAAGAAAAAAGTTGTGAAGCTATTGAATGCGGGTATCATATTCCCTATTTCAGATAGTTAGTGGGTGAGTCCAGGCCATTGTGTGCTAAAGAAGGGAGGCATGAAGGTTATAAAAAATGAACAAAGAGAAAAAATTTCAACTAGGACCATCATTGATTAGAGAGTATTCATAGAGTATAGGAAGCAGAATTTACCCACTATAAAGGAACATATTTCTTTTCCTGTTTGGACTAAATGATTGAGCAGTAGTGGCACATGCTTTCTATTGCTTTCTGGACGGGAACTCGGTTTATAATAAAGTTTTCATTTACCCAGAAGATCAAGAGAAGACCACCTTTACTTATCCCTATAGGACCTTTGCATACAGGAGGATGCCACTTGGTCTTTGTAATGCACCCGCCACTTTCCAAAGGTGTTTGCTGACCATCTTAGTAGACATGAATGAGGACATTATAAAGGTATTTATAGATGATTTTTTTGTTTTTAGAGACTTTTCTTACCATTTTTTGTTTAATTTAGATAGAGTTACACAAATATGTGAAGAATCTCACCTAATTCTAAATTAGGAGAAATGCCACTTCATTTTTTAAGGAGTTGTCTTAGGCCGTAAAATTTCACATAAGGAGATTAAAGTGGACTGAGCCAAAACTAAAGTTATTGACAAGCTTCCACTTACAAATTTCAATGGCATTCAAGCATTCCTAGACCATGCTAAGTTATATTGATGGTTTATAAAGGATTGTTCTCTCTTTACTAAACCCTTGACTAATTTGTTGCTTGAGGATGTGCCTTTTAATTTTGATGTTAATTATTTATATGTGTTTTAGCAGGTTGAAGAATTCCATCACATCAGCACCCATATTAACTTCATAGAATTGGTAATTACCTTCCAAGATTATGCATGATGCTAATGATAATGCTATTAGATGTGTGCTTGGCTAGAGGAAGGAGAAGAAGCTTCATGTCATCTACTACGTAAGTTAGACTTTAGCGGGGGCTCAACTGAATTGCACCACTATCAAGTGGGAAATTACTTGAGGTGGTATTTGTTTGTGATAAGTTTCATTCTTATCTACTAGGCTCAAAGGCTATTGTTTTTACAGATCATGGAATAATTTGATTTCTTTTTTCCAAGAAGGAGGCCAAGTCATGACTAATTTAATGGGTACTTTTACTCTAAGAGTTCATTCTTGAGATCAAAGACAAGAAAGGAGAGAAAACCTAGTGGCTAATCACTTGACAAGAATCGAAAGAGGAGAGTCCCAAGGAGAAGATAAAGTTAAGGAGAACTTTCTAGATGAACCTCTAATGATGTAACAAATCCTTTGCTTACTTGGTTTGTTGACATTGAAAATTATCTTTAAGGTGGTATCCTTCCATATGGTTTATCTTATTAATAAAGGAAGTGGTTCCTATTTCAATGTACTCATTATATTTGGGATGAGCCTATGTTATATAAAATTTCCTCTAATGGGTTAATTCGCGGGTTTATTCTTAAAGAGGAGCAAATAAAAGTGTTAATTCAATGCCATAGTTCATCTTATACAGGACATTATGGAAAAAAAACAAGGCAGCAGCTCGAGTACTTAGATGTGTATTTTATTGACTGAGCTTTTTTAAGGATATTAGGAAGTTCATCTTGCATTATGATATATGTCAAAGGGTGGTGAACATCTTAAAAAGGGATGAGATGGCACTTTCCAATAAAATTGAGGTTGAAGTTTTTGATGTTTGGGACTTCGATTTCATGGGATCTTTCCCATCCTCGTTAGGTAATTCTTATATCTTAGATAGAGATGACTATATTTCTAAGTGGGTTGAAGCTATGGCTACTCTAAAGAATAACAGTAAGGTAATCCAAAAGTTTATCAAGAAGATATTTAATATGTTTGGAGCACCTAGAGCGATTATAAGTTATGGAGGAGCTCATTTTTGTAATCGGCCTTTCGACACACTCTTGAAGAGGTATGGAGTTCACCATAGGGTAGCTACACCTTACCACCCTTAAATAAGAGGCCAATTTGAAGCTGTAAATCAAGAAATGAAAAAGGTATTGGAGAAAGTGGCAAGCAACTCAAGGATAGATTGGGCATTAAAGTTAGATAATGCATTGTAGGCATACCGGACTGCTTTCAAGACCCCTACAAGTACGACTCATTACTTACTTATTAATGGTAACGCTTGCCATTTGCATTTTGAGTTGGAACATAGGGCGTATTAGACCATTAAGAAGTTAAATTTTTATTGGAATATGATCAGAGAAAAAAGATTGTTACAAATTGATAAGTTAAAGGAATTAAGGTCTGATGCATGTGAGAATTCGAATTTGTATAAGGAAAGGGTGAGGCAATGACATGATGCGCACATCAAGAACAAAGGATATCAAGTTAGAGAATCAAGCTACTCTTTAATTCAAGACTTTCATTATTTTAAGGAAATTTGAAATCAATATGGAGTGGGCTATTTAAAGTTGTTCAAGTCTTTGATCATGGGGCTTTGGAGTTAGAGAATGACAAGAAGGAATCATTCAAGGTTCATGGTCATAAATATAAACATTATTTCAAAGGCACAATTTCTCATGAAAGGGAAGTCATTTCTTTCCTTTCACTAATTCATCCATGAAAATTGAGGATGGCTAAACTAATGACCTTAACTTAGCATGTTTATGTGAATTTAAATGATTTTATTAATTTTCTTTTGATTAGTTTAATTTATCCTAAACTTGAACTTGCTTGGTGTAATTTTTAGTAGTTTGCTCTTTGACTTGTTAATAATGTTTTATATAATTGAATTTATTGAATGAGCTAATGATGGATTGAATATTGTACTTTCGGCATAAAAAAGGATGGAGACATAATTCAAAAGTGGTAGGAATGGAATCTAGGTACTAAAATTCCAAAGAACAAATCACCACGACAAATGCCTTTAAACCACGTTCGTGACTATTGATTGTGGTTGGCCATATACAAAATTAGCTCAAATTAATCCATCTTTCATGAATAATTTAATAATTTAATTCGAGACCAACATTCGGCAAACATACCGATCAAATCAAATCAAGTAATAAAGCAGAGTATATGCAAAAGTGGTAGGAATGGAATCTAGGTACTAAAATTCCAAAGAACAAATCACCAAGACAAATTCCTTTAAACCACGTTCGTGACTATTGATTGCGGTTGGCCACATACAAAATTAGCTCAAATTAATCCATCTTTCATGCATAGTTTAATAATTTAATTCGAGACCAACATTCGGCAAGCGTACCGATCAAATCAAGTAATAAAGTAGAGTATATTTAAGATTCCAAGTATCGATCCCACGAGGAAGTTTATAGGATGTAAGTACTAGGTCAATCAGATTATAATTATCTAGAGAACAGTCAACTTTATGATTTAAGAAATAAATAACTAAAAGCTAATCTAAAACATCCTAGAAAAATTCAATCTATTGTAACAAAGTCATAGGTTGCTTTT